>BOPN01000513.1:288841-298841 GCA_017312705.2 Penaeus japonicus
GTTACAGCCCGGTTGTGTGTTTGCAATTCGAGCCCTGGTAGTTAAGCCATCTCACTCGTAAACTTTTTCGGGTTAGTAGACCGAGGAGTTAGTCAAACGCGGGTAGAGAAGCCGTAGAGTGTGGGGCGTAGATCGGTCTTGTTAGATATAATGTAGGGGGCAAAAGTGTTCAGGAAATAAAGGTTCAGGTATGGTGGTGGTGCCCCCCCCCCCTCCATAATAAATAAATATATATTCTTTTATTTATTATTATTATTTTTTTTAAATCATTCACACGTTTATAGAAAGAAAAAAAGGGAAGGCGCAACCGCTTGTTTTTGAATGTTCGTGGAAGCAGCAGTGTTGTCGTTGCAATGGAGGAGGTTCTTAAGTCGATCCAGCAGCGCTAGAGAAGTCTCTCTTTTTCCCCCGAGGGCGGGGGCCCCGTCTCTGGCTCCTACTTTTTTCCCCTCGCCAGCCTTTTTTTTTTTTTTTTTTTTTTTTCTTTTCTTTGTTGAGGTCGCGGTTCCACTCCGCGCCAACTGCCCTCCCGTATCTTTTCTCTTCTATTTTCAACATTCCGCCAGGTCTTCCTTTCTTTCTCTCTTCATACACTCTGCCACTCTTCGTTCATTCATCTCTCTCTTGTCCCACTCTTTCCAGCTCTTCCTGCCCTCCCCCCTCTTTTACGCCTTCCACTTTTCTTATCTTACTCCCCCCCCCCCCCTCCCCCCAAACCGAACTCCCCCCCCCCCCCCCGAAAGAAGGACCAACCTTACACTAATCTCCCGCGACTCAAGCACCGCGGCACAACAGGATGTTTCCCATCTTAAATGGCATCCGTTATTGCTGAGGAGAGGCGAGAGGCGAGGAGAGGAGGAGAGGAGAGACAGAGATCCCTTTTTCTCTCTCCCTTTCCCTCTACCTTATTCCTCTCCCCTCTCTCCCTTCCTTCTTTCTCCCTTCCCTTCCTTCTTTCTCCCTTCCCTTCCTTCTTTCTCCCTTCCCTTCCTTCTTTCTCCCTTCCCTTCCTTCTTTCTCCCTTCCTTCTTCTTTCTCCTTCCTTCCTTCTTTCTCCCTTCCCCTTCCTTCTTTCTCTTCTACTTCTTCTCTCTTCCCTTCGCCCTTCTTTCTCCTTCCCTTCCCCTTCTTTCTCCCCTTCCTTCTTCTTCTCCCCTTCCCCTTCCTTCTTTCCCCTTCCTTCCTTCTTTCTCCCTTCCTTTCTTCTTTCTCCTTCCCTTCCTTCTTTCTCCTTCCCTTCCTTCTTTCTCCCTTCCCTTCCTTCTTTTCTCTTCCCTTCCTTCTTTCTCCCTTCCTTCCTTCTTTCTCCTTCCCTTCCTTCTTTCTCCTTACCTTCCTTCTTTCTCCCTTGCCTTCCTTCTTTCTCCCTTGCCTTCCTTCTTTCTCCCTTGCCTTCCTTCTTTCTCCCTTGCCTTCCTTCTTTCTCCCTTGCCTTCCTTCTTTCTCCCTTGCCTTCCTTCTTTCTCCCTTGCCTTCCTTCTTTCTCCCTTGCCTTCCTTCTTTCTCCCTTCCCTTCCTTCTTTCTCCCTTCCCTTCCTTCTTTCTCCCTTCCCTTCCTTCTTTCTCCCTTCCCTTCCTTCTTTCTCCCTTCCCTTCCTTCTTTCTCCCTTCCCTTCCTTCTTTCTCCCTTCCCTTCCTTCTTTCTCCCTTCCCTTCCTTCTTTCTCCCTTCCCTTTCCTTCTTTCTCCTTCCCTTCCTTCTTTCTCCCTTCCTTTCTTCTTTTCTCCCTTCCCCTTCCTTCTTTCCCTCCTTCTTCCCTTCTTTCTCCCTTCCCTTCCTTCTTTCTCCCTTCCCTTCCTTCTTTCTCCCTTGCCTTCCTTCTTTCTCCCTTGCCTTCCTTCTTTCTCCCTTGCCTTCCTTCTTTCTCCCTTGCCTTCCTTCTTTCTCCCTTGCCTTCCCTCTTTCTCCCTTGCCTTCCCTCTTTCTCCCTTCCCTCCCCTATTCACCCCCTCCCCCTTTCCTCCCCCTCTCCCTTTCCTCCCCCCCTCCCCTATACTTCTCCGTTATCACTCGTCCCTTTCCCTCAACCTCCATCGCCAGCGCACATCTTTGTTCTGGTCCACATTTGAAGTTTCAGATAATCATTGGTTCTCGCAATGTCGTCGTTCGCTTTTTCTTTCATTTTTTAAATTTTTTTTTTTACTCTCCTTTCCCTCTCCATCTCATTTTCCTCCCTCCCTCCCTCTTCACTTTACTCTCCTCTTTCACCTCCCTTCCTCTGCCTTCCTCCTCCCCTCCCCCCCTGCTTTTTCTCCCCTCCTTCTCTGCCTCTTCTCCCCTCCTTCCCACCCCTGCCTCTTCTCCCCTTCCTTTTCTTTCTTCCCTCTTCTCCCCTTCCTTTTTCTTCCCTCTTCTCCCCTTCCTTTTTCTTCCCTCTTCTCCCCTTCCTTTTTCTTCCCTCTTACCCCATTCCTTTTCTTCCTTCCCTCTTATCCCATTCCTTTTCTCCCTTCCCTCTTATCCCATTCCCTCTTATCTTACTCGCCTTTCTTTGCAAGACCAAAGCAACCCCCCACCTTTCTCTCATCTTCAGATTTTTTCTTTCTTTCTCTATCTTTCCTCACTCTCCCCTTCTCTCAGCGTTCTTATGCTCCTTTTCTCTTTCTTCTTGTCCCCTTCCTCCTCTTCTTGTCCCCTTCCTCCTCCTCTTGTCCCCTTCCTCCTCCTCTTGTCCCCTTCCTCCTCCTCTTGTCCCCTTCCTCCTCTCTCCATCACCTCGCACATTTTCTCCTTCCGCCTATCTTTTATCGTAGTTTTTATTACTCCTTTTCTTTTTCTTTCTTTATCCTTCCCCACACTCTCCCTCCCCCACACTCTCCCTCAAACTCCGTCTCCACGCTATCTCCACCGACCTCCTTCCCCCCCACCCCGTTTCTTACCCCACCCTGTCCCCCTCCCCCTCTCCATCCACTATCCAGTTCACATTCACCCTCTCAGACAATCTTCCGCTTAACATTTTTCTTCGCAGACGTTCCCGTCGTTCGAGATTTCGGTGTAGGAATGTCGATTTTTTTTTCTTTTCTGTTTTTTTTCGTTTTTTTTCTTTTTTTCTCTCATTTCTTTGTTTATTCTTATTCTTTTATTTTTTCATTTTCTGTCTCTCGTTTTCTGTTTCTGTTAGTTTTGTCATCTATTTCTTTTCTTTAAACTCTCTCTCTCCTCTCTCTCTCTCTCTCTCTCTCTCTCTCTCTCTCTCTCTCTCTCTCTCTCTCTCTCTCTCTCTCTCTCTCTCTCTCTCTCTCTCTCTCCTTTTTCCTTTATTTTCATCGAGTGCGCGAAAGAATGCATTTCGTTTTTCCATCCGTTCGGTCTTCCTGTCTTTCCTTTTTTTTTGTCTGATTGAACTGACAGAGATCGATAAAGAAAAATGTTATAACTTCCATGTCAGAAAGTGAAATAGCGAAAATGTTCTTGCCAGTCGAGGAGGAGGAGGAGGAGGAGGAGGAAGAGGAGGAAGGCGAGAGAAGAGAGGGCCAGAGTGTAATGCGTCTCGTAAATAGCTCTTTGAGAGTGAAATTCACTCGCCAATCTGGCCTTTGAGAGAGGGGGAAAGCGGCGGCCCCGACATCGCATCAGTCGGGATTAGATCTTGGGAGAATCATCTCGTGTTACTTGCCAGAGGCGGACTTTTTTCACCTTTCGCTTTGCTTTGGGAGAAAGGGATGGCCGATTGCGAAAGGAGATGGAGGGCGGAGGAGAACGGGATTTCCTTTAAGGATATTGCGTTATTTTTGTTTGTTTTTGTTTGTTTGTTTGTTTGTTTGTAAGTGCGTTTGTATCTATATTTGTGTTTTTTGACGGTTTGGTCGGTATCCAGTGTAGAAATTATATTCTTGACATGGCGGAGGGTTCGAATGCTACTCATGGAGACATGTTACTAGAGAGTGGAATTGAAAGGTCCGAGCATGAGTAAAAGCAATACATACTAATCGAGTCACCCCCCCCCCCCCATCATGATGACAGTGCCTTCTAACATTGCCGCCGCCGCCTTCAAGGATAAGAGTCCTATCGTTTCGGCAAGATTCACCCCGGGGGATTCTGGTCCATGGCGTGTTAGCTCGAAACTATTACAAAAGTGGCCAATTAACGTGATTTTTTTTAGAGGGTTAAAGGGCTTAGGTTCACGCGATAAGTCTACGGACTGGAACCCACGTTTCATTACGCTGTTTCTGATCTTCAAATTTTAATGAGAGAATGTGCATGTGTGTATATGTATGTGTGCATATGTGCATGCATGCATACATGCATACATACATACATACATACATACATACATACATACATACATAGATACATACGTGCACATGTATACTATGTGAATATATATGTAAATACAGCATTAGATATATATGGGTGTAAGTAGAAAAGTAAGCCATTGAAAGTGCACAAAACACAATCCCAAGTACTTTACTTCGGGTAAAACAAAATGCCTCGAGCTTCACGACGCCTTTCCCTGAAATATCGAGTCAATTCAAATCGCACCGAAAGAGCCACACTCTCCCCCCGCTGGAAGCCCTGCAAGCCTTTGAGGCAGGCAGGATGTTAAGAGGGTTTGTACCGAAAGCATAATTACGCTCGAGATGTCTTTGTCTGTGGAAAGCGGGGCGCCGGTGCCTCGCAGGGGACAATTAGCGTATATTACGTCTCGCCTTTGCGTTCGTAGGCTGTCCGTGGCGTTATTAGTGCCGTTATGGAGCTGTAATGGGGCTTTCTGCTATGCCAGAGGGTGGGGGGTTGTAATGAAGCCGTAGTTGTTGCAGTGCGTTCTGTGTTGAGTATTTTGTTGGAAAGTTGGGGGAGGTGGTGGGTGGTGGGTGTTCATGTTAATTTTGCTGTTACAGTCATGTTTGAAGTCGGGGGTTTGATCCTGTTTTTGTTGTCGTCGATGAGTTCTAAGTTGTTGCAGTAATCATATTTGCAATTGGGGGTTGATCCTGATGCAGCTGTTGTCGGGATTATCTTGTTGGGAACTGTCACGTTGCAAGCTTAGTGTGTGGTATTCATCACTAGGTCTTGGCGGCACTCTCCTGCAAGAGGCGGGAGTGCCGTTGATGACTATAATGGGGTAGGGTGGTGGTGGTGGTGGGGGGGTTATTTCGGTAATCGAGCATGTTGCGAGTGTAGGGATGGATGAGGGGTGGGAAGGGGGGGGGGGTGAGAGAAGGGGAGGGCAAGGGAATGGGTTTGGGTTTGGGTGGGAATGGGCGAGGGAGTAGGTTGTGGTGGGGGAAGGGAATGGGTTGGATTAGACGTGGCAGAGGAAATGCCTTGGGATGAGGTAGGGGGAAAGAGTAGAGTTGGGTGGAGGTGGAGGGTTAGGGGTAGGCGATGGGGGAGTGTTGGCTTTGGGGTGGGGTGGGGTGGGCTAGGGTAGGTCAGGGGAGGGATATGCTGGGGGTGAGGGTAAGGTTATGGTTGTACAGGTACCGAGTAGTGCATTAAGGGAGGAAAAGGAAATGAGCGAGAGCTATGTTATGGATACTGAGCGGTGCAGAGAAGGGGAAATGTAGGGAGAGATGGAAATTGATTATGAATATATGTGATATGATTAATCCTCTGTTGCGGCCTTTCATCACCCACGAATCTCTCCTCTGTCTCTCTCCTTCCCTCTCTCTCTCTCTCTCTCTCTCTCTCTCCCCCCCCCCCTCTCTCTCTCTCTCTCTCTCTCTCTCTCTCTCTCTCTCTCTCTCTCTCTCTCTCTCTCTCTCTCTCTCTCTCTCTCTCTCCTTCCCTCTCTCTCTCTCTCCTTCCCTCTCCCTCTCTCTCCTTCCCTCCCTCGCTTCCACTCCCCTCCCTCCCTCTCCCCTCTCTACCTATCCCCCTTTCTCATGTTATTTCACGGGTTTCTGAACTTGACGATGCAGTGTGATAGTGGCTGCTTTTGTATGTATGTATGCATGCATATATGTATGTATAAATGTTTATTTAGTTTCGATAGCATGTTCGTATCGAAACACGATGCAGTGTATGAAGGGAACTGCAGATTGTAAATTATTAGATTTTTTTCTAGATCTAAAGATGTTTATTTTTTTAAGGCTGTTGAATGTTGTTTATTTTTCCCTCTTGCTTCCTCCTCTCTTTACATATCCTTTCTCTCTCTCTCATTCTCTCAATCTCCCTTCTCTCTCTCCTTCTCTGTCTGCATCTCCTTTGCTCTTTTGTATGTGTTGTTTATTTTGATGATATTTTTAATTAGAATATCACAATTTTCCAGCTGACATAAGTAAAGCAAAGGTGTGTGTGTGGAAATACAATAAAAGAACCGCATGTTAAAATTGCAATTCCAGCAAGCAATGATGCTTGTGCAAGAAGAAGAAAACTGTTGGCGAGATATTGTAGACCAGTGTATGATTCTTGGTGATGAAAAGGTTTGCTTTTTTTATCATAGCGATTTTTGAGTTAGGTAAATGTAATTAGAATCCCTTGACTTCATTTCCGCGTGCTTTGATTTTTTTTTTTCTTCATTTCACTTGCATAAGTAACTTTATATATTTTTAAGTGATTTTCATTTGTCACTTGTTTCTTCTTGTCAGTATTTGTGTTTTAATGTATTTGTTCCATCATTAATTCTATGTTCCTTTCTTTGTGCGACTCAAGGGCATGTACATATGACTATATATTATGTTTTCCCTTTTTTCGCTCTTCTTTCTCTCTCTCTCTCTCTGGAAGAAAGGGGGGGAGAGAGAGAGAGAGAGAGAGAGAGAGAGAGAGAGAGAGAGAGAGAAGAAAGAAAGAAAGAAAGAAAAAGTGAGTGTGAGGGGAGGAGAAAGAGGAATCCTCCACACTCTTATTGACGCTAATAAAGACTCTTTTGGTAAAGGTCATTATAGCCATTTCATCCCGAATTGGTGCACCGTAGTTGATATATTTGTTTATTTATCATCATTATCTTTGGCTTTATGATTATCATTTTCTATTATCTAGCATTTTATTGTTATTGTTTATACTCGCGCTGTTGTTGATGATAACGGTTATTGATATTGTTATTGCTGTCATGAGATATGGGACGTATAAAGAAAAATGAGAGGGAGAGAGATAGAGGGAGCAAGGAGATAGAGAGAAAAAAAAATCTCCTTTTCCCGTTTCAAAAAGAAAGAAAAAATCTAATTTGGACTGGTGAGTGCCGTAGAAAAAGGGGAAAAAACGTGGCTTCTCTAGTATTATTTTTTTCTCTTGGTTATTGTGTATGAGTGTTGGGCGGGCGAGGAAATATAAGACATCGAGGTCACTCCGCTCGCTCCCTCCCTCCCTCCCTCCCTTCCTCGCTGGTTGGCTCGCTGGCTCTTCCGTCTGTTTTTTTTTTTTTTTTTCGTTTTCCGTGTCCTGATTTTTATTATCTTCATAATATTTACTCTTAATTTTTTTTCTTACTACTTCACCATCTTTAGATATTCTATTTTTTTTCTTCTTGGTTTTCGTGTTTCATTTCTATTCTCTCCTCCCACCCCTTCCCTCAACATTCCTCTCTCTCCTTCCGTCCCCTACCCTCAACCCTATCTTCACGCCTTCCCCAATTGCCTTCCCCTCCCCTTCCTTTTCCTCCTCCTTTACTTTCCCTTTCCTCCTCCTTTACTCTCCTTTTCCTCCTCCTTTCCTTTCCTTATTTTCTACTTTTCCTCTTTCTTTCCTCTCCCTTTTCCTCTTTCTCTCCTCTCCCTTTTCCTCTTTCTCTCCTCTCCCCTTTCCTCCTTCTCTCCTCTCCCCTCTCCTTCCTCTTTCTCCTTCCCACTCCCCCCTCCCATCCCCACTTGCCCCCCCCCCTCAACTATTCTTCCTCCATCTCCCATCTTTGCCACTCGCTATTATTAACCTAATTGCCTTCGTCCAGGTTAATGGAGCAGGCAAGGAACTGCGTCAACAGGACCGGGAAGTGCAAGGATTGAAGGGGAGGGGGGTGGGGGGTGGGGAGGATGGTGGGGGAGGAAGGTAGGTTGGCACACACACGTGGTTCAAGTACCGCACTTGTATGGCACTTGTATGGCACCTTCCTTGTATGGCGGAGTGTGCCTGGTGTTGTGTTTTCCTCCTTTGATACGATTGGTGTGTAATATTTCGCGGGGGGAGGGGGGTGGGGGGGAGGTTATACAAGTACGCGTGCAAGTTGATGGCATGGGGGAAGGGGGAGGGGGGGGGGGAATACAAGGTACGGGTGCAAGTTGATGGCTGTCAGTGAGGGAAGGAAGAGGAATTGGACGCCAGGGTAGGGGTGTATTGATGGTGAGGGAGGGAGGAAGGAAGGGAGGGAGGGAGGAAGGGAGGGAGGGAGGGAGGGAGGGAGGGAGGAAGGGAGGGAGGGAGGGAGGGAGGAAGGGAGGGAGGGAGGGAGGGAGGGAGGAAGGGAGGGAGGGAGGAAGGAAGGGAGAAAGATAGGAAGGAACAAATAAACTTACATACATACGTACATCAGGGTAGGGATATAGTATTGGGGAAGGGGAGGTATTTGAGGGCGGGGGTGTAGTAAGGTGGATGGGATGAAAGGGGGGGGGGGGGAACGGTACACTAGAAGAGGGGTTAGTGGGGTGAGGTGGGGGGGGGGAGACACGGGGAGGTAGGGGCGTAGAGGGTCGCCGTAAATACCAGCGTCAGGCACACCTGGCCCGGCGTTAACAGGCTCCGGCGGCCCGAGAAATCCTTGCACGCCCCGCCGCATTCCCTGTATCCTACTCTGACTCCCCCCTCCCCTGTCACCCCTGCCTCCCCTGCATCCTCTCCCTCCTCTCCCTACTCCTCCTTACCCCTCCCTCCTCTCCCTCCTCCTCCTCACCCCTCCCTCCTCTCCCTCCTCCTCCTTCCCCCTCTCACCTCTCCCTCCTCCTCCTTCTCCTTCCCTCCTCTCCCTACTCCTCCTCCCCCCTCTCTCCTCTCCCTCCTCCTCCTCTCCCTCCCCCTCCTTCCCCCTCCACCCAGTTCCTTCTATCCTATTCTACCTTACCTCCCTCTTCTCCCACCCCGTACCTCTCTGGCCTGTCCCCTTCCTCTCTTCTTCTCTCCCTCTCTCTCCCCTTCCCTCCATCCCTTCCACCCTCATCCCCCTTCTATTCTGCATTTCTCATCCTCCCCCTTTTTCCTCTTCCTTCATCCGTTTCTCTCTCTCATTCCTCTTTCTTTCGTATTCCTCTCATTCCTCTTTCTTTCGTATTCCTCTCATTCCTCTTTCTTTCGTATTCCTCTCATTCCTTTTTCTTTCCTAACTAGTCGGGTATTTATTCGTATCGATGTCTGTTCTCATTTCACTCTCCGTCAGTATCTGCGCTTCCTAATTTGTCCTTTCCTCTTTAGTGAATTGGTTCCCCTTATGAATATATATGTATGTGTAATATATAATATATATGTATATATATATACATATATATATATATATATATATATATATATATATATATATATATATATATATATATATAATAATAATAATAATAATAATAATAATAATAATAATAATAATAATGATAATAATAATCAAAAAATAAAAAGGATGAGATAAGTACAGCGGCCAAGTAACCCGATCGGAGGGTGATCTGGGTAACATATGTTTTTTTTTTTTTTACTTTTTTTCATCTCTTTTTCTTTCCTTTTCTATTTTGCTTCTTTTTCTTTCCTTTTCTATTTCCCTTCTTTTTCTTTCCTTTTCTATTTCGTTCTTCGTTTTCTTTCCTTTTCTATTTCGTTCTTCGTTTTCTTTCCTTTTCTATTTCCCTTCTTCTTTTTCTTTCCTTTTCTATTTCCCTTCTTCTTTTTCTTTCCTTTTCTATTTCCCTTTCCCTTTTCCTTTCATTTTTTATTCCCCATCTCCTTCCTCTCTTTCTTTCGTTATTAATTATTTTTATTTTCCTTTCCTTTTCTCCTCTTCTTCTCCTTCCTCCTCCTTCTCCTTTCTCTTTTTTTTTTCTTTCCTTTTCTATTTCCCTTCTTCCTCTTCCATCTTCCATACCTTCTCCGCAGCGCTTACCCTGCCCTTGTTCCCCGGAGTTCAAGCCTTGTTATTTTTACTACTTTATCT
>BOPN01000513.1:301341-311341 GCA_017312705.2 Penaeus japonicus
AGGGAAGGAGGGAGGGAGGGAGGGAAGGAAAGGAAGGAGGGAGGGAGGGAAGGGATGGAGGGAGGGGTACAATATGAGAGGAATAATTGACTCCATTGATCCGTATCAAGTAAGTAATATAAACAAGTAATAGCTCAATAAAGAATAAAGTAAAATAAGAAAATGGAAGAACAAATGATTAACCAAAAACAAGCCCGTTCGATTGTACTTTGTGATGAAGGGCGTTCCTTTCATATATCTATTATTATTATTATTTATCATCTAGATTATTATTATTATTATTACTATAACATATTTCGTATAAACTGAAGCCTTTTCTTTACAAGGGCGTGATCACCCGTGGCCAGGCGGCGGCCATAAGTATCCTTGAACACTCTATTTCCTGCAGCTTTACGGGTCCATAAACAACCAAAAAACCAGCGGTGTTATCATCGCCATGCGCTGTGAAAGCACGCGTGATTTTGTGTGCCGCCATTATGGATGTCCCCTCCTCCTCCTCCTCCTCCTCCTCCTCCTCCTCCTCCTCCTCCTCCTCCTCCCTCTTCGTTCGTTTCGTTCGTTTTTTGTCCCTCCTTTTTCTTCTATCCTTTCTTTTCTTACTACTCTGCCTCTCCCTCCTCTTCTGCCTCTCTCTCTCCCCCCCTCTCTCTCTCCCCCCCTCTCTCTCTCCCTCCTCCTGGCTCTCCCTCCTCTTCTGCCTCTCCCTCTCTCTCTCTCCCTCTCTCTCCCTCTCTCTCCCTCTCTCTCCCTCTCTCTCCCTCTCTCTCCCTCTCTCTCCCTCTCTCTCTCTCTCTCTCTCTCTCTCTCTCTCTCTCTCTCTCTCTCTCTCTCTCTCTCTCTCTCTCTCTCTCTCTCTCTCTCTCTCTCTCTCTCTCTCTCCCTCCCTCCCCTCCCTCCCTCCTCCTGCCTCTCCCTCTCCCTCCCTCTCCCTCTCCCTCTCCCTCCTCCTGGCTCTCCCTCCTCCTCCACCTCCTGCCTCTCCCTCCTCCACCTCCACCTCCACCTCCTTCCTCCACCTCCTCCTCCACCTCCTTCGATATGCAATAAACTGATAAAAGGTTAAAAGAAGTTGGGTGGTGGGGTGGGGGTGGGGGGGTAGGGGAGGATTAGAGAAGAGAAGGGGAAGGGGGGAGAGGGGGAGGAGGGAGGAGGGAGGAGGGGAGATGCAAGTAATTGCTGAACCTTTTTTAGCTTTTAATATAATGAAGACGTGTTTTGTCGGGAAGGGCATCTGGTGATGATGGCGCCCTTGCGAGAAAACAGCTCCCGGAACTCCTTTTGTTTTCTTGTTTTTCTTGTGTGGGGGGGTGGGGGGGAGGATAATGTGCGTCAGAGGATTGCGCTTGTTTTGCGGTTTCAGTTTATTTTTAGTTCTGTCTTCCTTTCGCTCGCTCTCTCTCGTTCTGTCTGTCTGTCTGTCTCTCTCTCTCGTTCTGTCTGTCTGTCTGTCTCTCTCTCTCTCGTTCTGTCTGTCTGTCTGTCTGTCTCTCTCGTTCTGTCTGTCTCTCTTGTTCTGTCTGTCTGTCTCTCTTGTTCTGTCTGTCTGTCTCTCTTGTTCTGTCTGTCTGTCTCTCTTGTTCTGTCTGTCTGTCTCTCTCGTTCTGTCTGTCTGTCTCTCTCGTTCTGTCTGTCTGTCTGTCTCTCTCGTTCTGTCTGTCTGTCTGTCTCTCTCGTTCTGTCTGTCTGTCTGTCTCTCTCGTTCTGTCTGTCTGTCTCTCTTGTTCTGTCTGTCTGTCTGTCTCTCTCTCTCGTTCTGTCTGTCTGTCTGTCTGTCTCTCTCTCGTTCTGTCTGTCTGTCTGTCTGTCTGTCTCGTTCTGTCTGTCTGTCTGTCTGTCTCGTTCTGTCTGTCTGTCTCGTTCTGTCTGTCTGTCTGTCTGTCTGTCTGTCTGTCTGTCTCGTTCTGTCTCTGTCTGTCTGTCTGTCTGTCTCGTTCTGTCTGTCTGTCTGTCTGTCTCGTTCTGTCTGTCTGTCTCGTTCTGTCTGTCTGTCTGTCTGTCTCGTTCTGTCTCTGTCTGTCTGTCTGTCTGTCTCGTTCTGTCTCTGTCTGTCTGTCTGTCTGTCTCGTTCTGTCTATGTCTGTATGTCTGTCTCGTTATGTCTGTCTGTATGTCTGTCTCTCTCTCGTTCTGTCTGTCTGTCTCGTTCTGTCTGTCTGTCTGTCTGTCTGTCTGTCTCGTTCTGTCTCTGTCTGTCTGTCTGTCTGTCTGTCTCGTTCTGTCTCTGTCTGTCTGTCTGTCTGTCTCGTTCTGTCTCTGTCTGTCTGTATGTCTGTCTCGTTCTGTCTATGTCTGTATGTCTGTCTCGTTATGTCTGTCTGTATGTCTGTCTCTCTCTCGTTCTGTCTGTCTGTATGTCTGTCTCTCTCTCGTTCTGTCTGTCTGTATGTCTCTCTCTCGTTCTGTCTGTCTCTGTCTCTGTCTGTCTGTCTCTCTCTCGTTCTGTCTCTGTCTCTGTCTGTCTGTCTCTCTCTCTCTCTCTCTCTCTCTCTCGTTCTGTCTCTCTCTCTCTCCCTCTCTCTCTCGTTTTGTCTCTCTCTCTCTCCCCCTCTCTCTCTCTCTCTCTCGTTCTGTCTCTCCCTCTCCCTCTCTCTCTCTCGTTCTGTCTCTCTCTCTCGTTCTGTCTCTCTCTCTCGTTCTGTCTCTCTCTCTCGTTCTGTCTCTCCCTCTCCTTCTGTCTCTCCCTCTCCCTCTCCCTCTTTCACCCATTCACGTCTGTTTTTTTTAGTTTTATTTTATTTGTATTTATGAATTTATTGTTCTTGTTTTATTAGATGACTTGTTGATTTATGATTTTTGTTATGTTGTTACCTTTTTATTTGTTTGTATACTTGTTTGGTTATTCTTATGTGTTTATTTATTGTTTTACAGGGCTTCCCCCGCCCGCTGTTTCATTTTGTTCCTTCTAGCTTTTTCCCTTTTCGTTTTGTCTCCTTGCCCCTCTTTCCCCTCTTGCGTTTTCCGCTTATTATCTCTTCCCCTTTTTCTCTTGTCTTTATTACCTTTGTCCTTCTCCCTCTTCCAATTCATCTCTTCCCTCGTGCGAAGTTCCTCTTGCCCTTGTGCCATAGTCGCTCTTTCGTGTCCCCGCGTTTCGTTGGCCTTTCCCCCCCCCCCCCTCTTTCGTGAGCTCATTCACGTTCTCTTGTTCTTTCTCTCTCTTTTATCTGGCTCCTTTTTCTCTCCTTTATCTTTTTTTTTCTTTCTCTTTTCCTCTTTCTCTCCTTCCCCCCCTCTCTTCCACTTTCATCCCCCCCCCCCCTCTTTCCTTTCGCTTCCCCCTCTTCCCTCCCATCCTCTTCCCCTCCCACCTACCCCCTAATCTTCCTCTCCCTCATTAATTACGGGTTCTAAGAAAGGTGTAGTAATAACAAAGCACTTTCTGTCTCGCCATACGCCAGGGCAGAGAGAGAGAGAGAGAGAGAGAGAGGGAGAGAGAGGGGGAGAGGGAGAGAGAGAGAGAGAGAGAGAGAGAGAGAGAGAGAGAGAGAGAGAGAGAGAGAGAGAGAGAGAGAGAGAGAGAGAGAGGGCGAGAGAGAGAGAGAGGGCGAGAGAGAGAGAGAGGGCGAGAGAGAGAGAGAGGGCGAGAGAGAGAGAGAGGGCGAGAGAGAGAGAGAGAGAGAGAGAGAGAGAGAGAGAGAGAGAGAGAGGGCGAGAGAGAGAGAGAGAGAGAGAGAGAGAGAGAGAGAGAGAGAGAGAGAGAGAGAGAGAGAGAGAGGGCGAGAGAGAGAGAGAGAGAGAGGGCGAGAGAGAGAGAGAGAGAGAGGGCGAGAGAGAGAGAGAGGAGAAAGAGAGGGGAGAAAGAGAGAGGAGAAAGAAAGAGAGAGAGAGAGAGGGCGAGAGAGAGAGAGAGGGCGAGAGAGAGGGAGAGAGAGAGAGAGAGAGAGAGAGAGAGAGAGAGAGAGAGAGAGAGAGAGAGAGGGCGAGAGAGAGAGAGAGAGAGAGGGCGAGAGAGAGAGAGAGAGAGGGCGAGAGAGAGAGAGAGAGAGGGCGAGAGAGAGAGAGAGAGAGAGAGAGAGAGAGAGAGAGAGAGAGAGAGAGAGAGAGAGAGAGAGGGCGAGAGAGAGAGAGAGAGAGAGAGAGAGGGAGAGGGGGGGGGGCGACGAGAGAGAAGTTTAAAGCCTGGTAGTTTTAAAGGGGGATTATTTTCCGGGTGTTTATGCTTCGGGTTTTATAGAGTTTCCGAAAAAAATGCTGCTGCCTTTTGAAGGAAGATTAGATTCGGACGAAGGATAATTTTTCTACCTAAGGAGGGGGGGGGGGTGAGGGATGGGGGAAGGGGAAAGCGTTTCTGATGCGGTGAGGGGGGAGGGATGGAGGAATGGGAAAGGGAAAGGAGAGGGATGGTAGAGGGAAAGGGAAAGGGAAAGGAGAGGGATGGTAGAGGGAAAGGGAAAGGGAAAGGAAAAGGAGAGGGAGGGGAGAGGGAAAGGGAAAGGAAAGGGAGGGGGATGGGAGAGGGAAAGGAAAAGGAAAGGGATGGGAGAGGGAAAGGGAAAGGAGAGTAATGGGAAAGGGAAAGGGAAAGGAGAGGGAAAAGGAAAGGGAAAAGGAAAGGGAAATGAGAGGGAAAATGAAAGGGAAATGAGAGGGAAAGGGAAAGGAGAAGGATGGGAGAGGGAAAGGAGAGGGATGGGAGAGGGAAAGGAGAGGGATGGGAGAGGGAAAGGAGAGGGATGGGAGAGGGAAAGGAGAGGGATGGAGGAGTGTTGAGAATGATGGGAGATTGACGGAGGGAGAGTAAGATTAGGGGAAGGGAAGCGGAGAGGGTAAGGTAAGTGGGGAAGAGGGGGAGGGAGAGAGAGTAAGGGTAAGGGTAGGGGAAGGGAAGGGGGAGGATAAGGGAAGTGGGGAAGAGGGGGAGGGAGAGAGAGTAAGGGAAAAGGAAGGGGAAGGGAAGGGGAGAGGGTAAGGGAGGAGGGAAGAGGGAAGGGGTGAAGAGGGGGAGGGAGAGTAAGGGTAAGGGTAGGGGAAAGGAAGGGGAGAGGGTAAGGTAAGTGGGGAAGAGGGGGAGGGAGAGAGAGTAAGGGAAAAGGAAGGGGAAGGGAAGGGGAGAGGGTAAGGGAGGAGGGAAGAGGGAAGGGGTGAAGAGGGGGAGGGAGAGAGAGTAAGTGTAAGGGTAGGGGAAGGGAAGGGGAGAGGGTAAGGGAGGAGGGAAGGGTAAGGAGGGAAGGGTAAGGAGGGAAGGGTAAGGAGGGAAGAGGGAAGGGGTGAAAGGAACGTCGTGCTCCGTATTTCTGGCGAGATTCCGACGGGCTGAAGTTTTGGTTGCGGATTAGGGTGGGGAAATCGCGCCGGGATCTTGATGAATGAGATCGCTCTTTGGGGATTAGGTTTTGATTTTGACGAGGATTAGACTTTGATGAGGGAGGTCAGAATTATGCGAGTTCAGCGCCGATGTTATTCGAATGAAATGAAGCTGAAGTCAAGTCGCGTTCCGTTCACTTGCGGTCATTTACGTCATTTGCGGTCATCTTCATTCCCTGGTTTGATTCCCTCCTTCATTCATTTCACCCTCACTTCTTTGGTCTCGGTCTGCGCTTACCTGCGTTCACCAGTGTTCATTGGTCTCGGTCTGCGTTTACCTGCGTTCGCCTGACCGCCTGCGTCGCCGGAGGAGTGTCCGGGGCCCCCGACGGAGGGCGATGGGTCGGGCCAAAGTGTGAAGCCGTGTTCGGTGCGGAGGCGAGGGGCGGGACAGGAGGCCAAGTGTGCCTCGCTCATATTTCACGGGGCCAAAGTGCCACGAGGGCTGATGCGGGTGGGGGCACACGGGCAGGGGAGGGGGGGGAGGAGGAGGAGGAGAATGGGTGATGGAGTTGGAAAGTGGTAAGAGGTGGTGGAGGAAGGGTAGGAGGTGGTGTGATGATTGGAAGAGCTGATTGAGGATGTGGAAGAGGAGTTGGGAGAGGAGGAAGAGGAAGAGAAAGAGGAAAAGGGAGGGGAGAGGTGGTGTACGAAAAGAATTTATAATAATAGTAGTAGTAGGGCGAAAGGAAGGGGGAAGAGGGATGGAGGTGGTGTGTGGAGGAAGGGTTAGGAAGGAAGAAGGAAGAATGGGAGTAGGAAGAGTGGATTGGGGAAAACCAGTGAGAGAAAAGGAACAAGCCGAAACTAACGTATAGCAAAGAGGAGGAAGGTCTAGAGGATGGGAAGGGAGAGGGGGAGAACAGGAAGAGGAAGAGATTGTAGGGATTGGAGGCACAAGAAGAAAAACTGATGGAGAAGAATGAGAGAGAATGGGATAACAGTGGTGAGTGTGATGGTGATGATGGTGATGATGGTGATGATGATGATGATGATGAGGATGATGATGATGATGATGGTGGTGGTGATGGTGATGGTGATGGTGATGGTGATGATGATGATGATGATGGTGGTGATGATGATGGTGTGATGATAATAATGATAATACTTGTCATTATGAGGATAGTGATAAAACTGGAAAGACCGAGAAAATGAAATGAACGGTGCAGAAAAGAAGGGAGTAGGAGTAGGAGTAGGAAGAGGATGAGTATGTAGAAGAGGCGGAAGAGAATGAGAGAAGGGAATAAGCACGAATGAAATAGGAAGAGGGGAGAAGATGTGACATGAAGTATGACCCTATTGGCTGGTGGTAAAATTGAGGGGAAATTATGGCTTGTGCCGAATGAGGAAGACGGGCGGATGCTGTGGAAGAGAATATAGAGGTGGGAAAGGAAGAGGGAGAGAGAGAGAGAGAGAGAGAGAGAATACGCAGTTTCAACAGATACGTTCACACAGTACCCCCCCCCCCCAATATATATATATAAAATAAAATAAAAATAATAATAATAAAAATAATAATAATAAATAAAAAATCAAAATAGAAAAATAAAATAAAAAGATAAATCAAACAAACAAAGGAATGCTGTAACGCAAGGACCAGGAGAAAATCGGAGCAAAGGTTCATGTGGAAGCTCTTCCGCTGAACCCCTCGCGTCAACCCTCCGCCTGGCTTGGACTTCGCGGAAACCTGTTACGGAGCAAGTCGGCCAAGAGACTAGGTGCTTGTGCCGGTTGAAGCGAAACGTTAGACGCCCCCCCCCCCCTTTGTCCTTTCTCCCCCTCTTTCTCCCCTCTCCCTCTCTCTTCCCCCCTCTTTCTCCCCTCTCCCTCTCTCTTCCCCCCTCTTTCTCCCCTCTCCCTCTCTCCCCTCTCCCTCACTTCCCCTCCCCCCTCTCTCTCGCTCTTTCTCTTTCTCTTTCTCTCTTTCTCCCTCCCCCTCCCCCTCCCCCTCTCTCCCTCTCTCTTCTTCCCACATCCCCCTATTCCCCTCTTCCCCACTTCTGCCCCATTTCCCCTCTTCTTATTCCCACCCGCCCCACTTTTCTCCATTCTTAAATTCGCGGCTACGGTTGCTATAGCTTCGTGCATTTATATCCCCCTCTTTGTTCCTTGCTCTGGGTTTAAGGTCGTTTTGCTTCCCTTTTTCAGCAGACGTTGGACCAGGACTTGGGAGTCTGCCCCCCCCCCCCCCCCCCCCCCCCCCCCCCCCCCCCCCCCCCCCCCCCCCCCTCCCTCCCCCCCTCCCTCTCCCTCTCCCCCCTCCCTCTCTCTCTCCCTCTCCCTCTCCCTCTCCCTCTCCCTCCCCCTCTCCCTCTCTCCCCTCTCTCCTCTCCCCTCTCCCCTCTCCCCTCTCCCCTCTCCCCTCTCCCCTCTCCCTCTCCACCTGTACGTCGTGTACCACCTCCGTCTTCATTCCCTCTTGTCGGTCCCCCGTGATCATTGTTAGGCCCGCTTCCAGACACGGGTACACACGCAGATGTGCTCTAATATGTACGCTCACTCTCGCACACATGCACACACACTCTCGCACACATGCACACTCACTCTCGCACACATGCACACACACTCTCGCACACATGCACACTCACTCTCGCACACATGCACACTCACTCTCGCCTCTATTACTAAAACTATAAATTATATTGTTTAGATGGCTGCATACGTCCGGTGCGTGTTGTGTGTGTCTGGCGGCGATTCACATGGGTGCCATAGAAACTGCTTGTTTCGCCTGGTTGCCACGGCGACAGCCCACCAGGTACACACGGGTAGGCCAGGTGTTGGAGGAGCTCGGCCACGGACGCGAAGGCGGGCCCGGCTCTGGGCGCTCTCGCTCTCTCTCTCTCTCTCTCTCTCTCCCTCCCTCCCTCCCTCTCTCTCTCTCTCTCTCTCTCTCTCTCTCTCTCTCTCTCTCTCTCTCCCTCTCTCCCTCTCTCCCTCTCTCCCTCTCTCCCTCTCTCCCTCTCTCCCTCTCTCCCTCTCTCCCTCTCTCCCTCTCTCCCTCTCTCGCTCTCTCGCTCTCTCGCTCTCTCCCTCTCCCTCTCTCCTCTCCCTCTCTCCCTCCCCCTCCCCCCCTCTCCCTCCCCCCCCTCTCCCTCTTCCTCTTCCCTCTTCCCTCTTCCCTCTTCCCTCTTCCCTCTTCCCTCTTCCCTCCTCCCTCCTCCCTCCTCCCTCTTCCCTCCCCCCTCCTCCCTCCCTCCCTCTTCCCTCTTCCCTCTCTCTCTCTCTCTCTCTCTCTCTCTCTCTCTCTCTCTCTCTCTCTCCCCCTCTCTCTCCCCCTCCCTCCCTCTCCTCCCTCTCCTCCTCCCTCTCCTCCTCTGTCTCCCTCCTCCCTCTCCTCCTAACCCCCTCTCCCTCCTCCCCCCTCTCCCCTCTCCCCTCTCCCCTCTGCTCATCATACGTAATCTCCTACTTGGCGTAATCCCGGCAGCAGGAAATCCTCTTTGTGTCTTCCCCGTATCTAAACGTTGTCTAATTACCGGTCCTGTTTCTTTTCTTCCTCTCTCTCCCCCTCTCTCTCCCTTCCTCTCCCCCCTCTCTCTCCCTTCCTCTCTCCCCCTCTCTCTCCCTCCTCTCTCTCCCTCTCTCTCCCTTCCTCTCTCCCCCTCTCTCTCCCTTCCTCTCTCCCCCTCTCTTTCCCTTCCTCTCTCCCCCTCTCTTTCCCTTCCTCTCTCCCCCTCTCTCTCCCTTCCTCTCTCCCCCTCTCTCTCCCTTCCTCTCTCCCCCTCTCTCTCCCTTCCTCTCTCTCTCCCTTCCTCTCTCTCTCTCTCTCTCTCTCTCTCTCTCTCTCTCTCTCTCTCTCTCTCTCCCTCCTCTCTCTCTCTCCCTTCCTCTCTCTCTCTCCCTTCCTCTCTCTCTCTCCCTTCCTCTCTCTCTCTCCCTTCCTCTCTCTCTCTCCCTTCCTCTCTCTCTCTCCCTCTCTCTCTCTCTCTCTCTCTCTCTCTCTCTCTCTCTCCCTCTCTCCCTCTCCCCCCTCTCTCTCCCCCTCCCTCCCTCTCTCTCTCTCTCTCTCTCTCTCTCTCTCTCTCTCTCTCTCTCTCTCTCTCTCTCTCTCTCTCTCTCTCTCTCTCTCTCTCTCTCTCTCTCTCTCTCTCTCTCTCTCTCTCTCTCTCTCTCTCTTCCTCTTCTTCCTCCTCCTCCTCTTCCTCCTCCTCTTCCTCCTCCTCTTCCTCCTCCTTTCTCCTCCTCCTCCTCCTCCTCCTCCTCCTCCTCCTCCTCTTCTTCTTCCTCTCCCTCTCCCTCCTCCTCCTCCTCTTCTTCTTCTTCTTCCTCCTCCTCCTCCTCCTCCTCCTCCTCCTCCTCCTCCTCCTCCTCTTCCTCCTCTTCCTCCTCCTCCTCCTCCTCCTCCTCCTCCTCCTCCTCCTCCTCCTCCTCCTCCTCCTCCTCCTCCTCCTCCTCTCTCCTTCCTCCTCCTCCTCCTCCTCCCTCTCTCCTTCCTCCTCCTCCTCGCTCTCTTCTTCTTCCTCCTCCTCCTCCTCCTCCTCCTCCCCGTGTTCTTTACATCTCATCGCCACATTTTTTATTACCAAATAAGACAAGTATTACGCGTGTGGCCGGCGGTCTCTGTCCCGCAAATTACGAAGGTAAAAAGATTTTCTTCTCCTAAGCTAGCCATCCTCCCCACTCTCTCTCTCTCTCTCTCTCTCTCTCTCTCTCTCTCTCTCTCTCTCTCTCTCTCTCTCTCTCTCTCTCTCTCTCT
>BOPN01000513.1:316341-318841 GCA_017312705.2 Penaeus japonicus
ATGGGATTATGTGCGCTTGGAACGGGATTTAAGAGCTCCTTGTATTAGGCTTCAAGTGTCGTCGTGTTCTTGTGTTTATGCGTGTGTTTGTCTGTATGTGTCTGTGTGTTTTTGTGTCTGTGAACGAGGGCGTGTTATTGGTACGTGTGCATGTGCATGTGCGTGGGTATGCGGGCATGTGCGTGTGTGTGTGGGCGTGTTATTGGTGCGTCGTTCTGGGTGGTCCGAATGTCGGGCGCATCCTGGAGTTTATTTTGTTTAGTGTGACAGCCCTCGCAGCAGGCCCTTCATTGCCGCGAGGATGGGCTGTTGCGCGCTTAGGAGCTGTGTAAACTGGGCGAAATATGCGCCTAATTATCTTTATGCTTTATGTTCGAGGGGTTTGCTTTGGTCTGTCCTCCTCTGTCGGTTTCTGGCTCTTGCGGGCTTTTCTTTTATCTCCTCCCCCCCCCCCCCCCCTCTCTCTCTCTCTCGCACGCGCGCTTTTCGATCTCTCAAGTTGCTTCCCTTTCTCTCATTCACCCCTCTCTCCCTCCCTTTCTCTCTCCCTCTCTCCCTCCCTCCCCCCCCCCCCCCTCCTCTTTCATCAGACCAAGACCGTCTCTTAGTTTCTCCCTCCCCCTCCCCCCCCCCCCCCCCCCCCCCTCCCTCCCTCCCCCCCGCTCCCCCACCCTCCTGTTGTGCGGGGTGACTCAAGGCAAGGTTGCGAATACAAACCTACGTCTGGGGAGGATTTTGGGATCTGGGAAGGCGAGGGATTTTCGGCGGGGTAAAGATGGGAGTCGCATTCGGATTCAGGGGGGGATTTGAGGGGTAATAGATTTATTTATTCGGGGTGGAGGAGCTGTAGGTCATATTTTGATTTTGGTGACCTCATCGTGCGAATTTTTTTTTTTTTTTATCTCTTATTATATTTTTACATGTTTTATTTTTGCATTCTCAACCCTTCATGCTATTTTTATTGTCTCTATTTCTTTATTATTTATCTCCTTTCTTTGTGACTCTTAAAGCGACATTTGACTGAGAAGAAAAACATAGACTAGACTAGCCTAGCCTATCCCTGGACATCTAGCCTAACACTCTTTCCTACGGAGTCTCCCTGAGCCATTGCAGAGGCGAACACGGAGCGGTCTTTAGCCTGTTCGTTCGTGTGTAAATTTTTAATAATGTTTCCCGAATAGCCATTTTAGGAGGAGGAGGAGTAGGAGGAGGAGGAGGAGGAGGAGGAGGATAAATATCTGAAGGATGTCGGGCACTATTGGGGTTGGGGTGGGGTAGGAAAGGGGAGAGGGGAAAGGGGGAGGGAGAGGGGAAAGGGGAAGGGAGGGAGAGGGGGAGGTAAGTTAGAGATGGTTGGATTCCTTCGCTGAATGATGGGAAGGTTCATCGTTGTTCTTGTTCTTCTTTTCTAACTACTTATCTCTCCCTTTCTCTCTCTATCTCCCCCTTCATTACCTTCTTTAACTATCCTCCACTCCTTCCTTTCTCTTCTTTTCCACCCTCTCTCCCAATCTTCTCCCTTCCTCCCCTCCCCCACCCTATCCCTCTTCCCCAAAATCAGTAATAGTCACAGATTTCGAGAAAATTATAACTAATGACCCTATGAACTAATCTGTTTCGTGTAATTACCCGTAATGAGATGGCAGTGTCATTTCTTTCCTTACTATTGCTCTCGTTAATTTGATATTTCAACAGATGATTAGAGAAATAAATGCGTCGACAGTTTACATGTGTATCTGGCATAATTATCCGTTTATTTTTTTTGTTTGTTCTGCAGATTGGACATTTAATGAGTGAGTTTATTAATTAATTGAGGATGAAGCCCCCTTGACTCTTTTTTGTTTTTGTATTTTATTTGGTGTTGTTGCGCTCCTGATTTGGTTGAACGACTCTTGTGTTTTAATTAAATCCCTTAAAAGATTTAACTCGAGAGAAACATCTAATTAGTATTGCTCTTGGGGAGTGGGGGTGGGAGGGGGGCCATGGGAGGGGCGGAGGGTGAGAAGGAAGGGGTGGGGGGTGGGGTAGAGGGTGGGGTAGAGGGTGGGGTAGAGGGTGGGGTAGAGGGTGAGGTAGAGGGTGAGAGGGAAGGGCTTGGAGAGGGGGGTAGGGTGTAGGAAGGGGGGTAGGGTGTAGGAAGGAGGGGGTGGAAGGGTGATAGGGTGATAGAGAGGGGGTGGAGGGGTAGAGAGTAATGCCTGACCTAAAGCCTCGTCCGTTTTTTGTTATCGTAAGGAAGAGCTTGTGTTTGTTTACCTCTTGAGCTTGAGTGGCGCCCCTAGTGGTGGGTTGTGTAAGTCAAGTCGTTTTATTTTCTTAATCGTGTGTAATGGAAGGATGAGGGATGATGGGAATGAGGATGATGATGGATAGCGATATACATGAGAGATAGCGATAAACAATGTGAAGATTGTTAGGAAGACAATCGCCTTGACGGAAATGAGGACATGAAGGAGAATTTGGAGAAGACAATGAAGCAAACGAGAGAAATTTTATACTA
>BOPN01000513.1:323841-383276 GCA_017312705.2 Penaeus japonicus
CGTAAAAGAGAACAGCGCCAGCCACCAAACATCTAGTGAAATACGACATACCAAGCAACAACAACAACACGCAACAACAACAACACGCAACACCACCCACAACCACAACAACACGCAACAACAACAACACCACCCACAACCACAACAACACGCAACAACAACAACACCCACAATCACAACAACAACCACAACCACTATCGGTCGGGGAGAACACAGGCCTTCAAAGACCTACCTGTTTGATATTGTGTCTTTTTTCCCTTTCCTTCTGCGGAATAGATAATGGACGACTACCACTTGAAATCCTCAAGACCAACGCACGGTAGCGCGAGTTCCGAAGAGGAGGGCCCCTTGGTCGCGCCGGAAGATTTCGGAAACCTGGACTCGAGATATTTTGGTTGGGAGGGGGGAGGCACCTGACGAAATCCCGAAGACCAACGCACGGTAGCGCGAGTTCCGAGGAGGCACGGTCACGCCGGAAGATTTCAAAACCTGGACTCGAGATATTTTGGTTGGGAGGGGGGGAGGGGGTAGGGGGGAAGAGGGGGAGGTTGTTTGTTATTGGTGAAGGAGGGATGTGTTGTGGGGGTGAGGGGGTGGGGTGGGGTGGGCTGGGGTGGGGGGTTGTTATTTGGGGGATCGTTTGGAGGATGTGTTTGATTTTTTTGTTTAGTATTCTAGGGTCGTGTGATTTGCTTGATTGGATTTTTTTTTTTTTTTTAGGGTTATTTGGCTTAATCTAATTCTTCGGTTCGACTTTTATTTATGTTTTTGTTTGTTTGTTTGTTTGTTTGGTCTGTATGTATATTTATTTATGTTTGTTTCTTTGCAGGTAAATGATGTGTGGACGCGTAAATCCCCGGCCGTCTGGTGGTGAGTGGCTTCAGCACAGTCGGCGGTTTGTTTACGTTCGGTCCTTCCACTTTTCTCTATTTCCACTTTTCTCTCTCTTCTTCTTTTTTATTACTCTGTTTTGTCCCTTGCCTTTCTCTCCTTTCTAGTCGTCTCTTATATTTTCCTCTTTTGGTTCTGTCTATCTCTGCTTATCTGCCTATCTACCTCTCTGCCCCCTGTTTCCCTATCTCTCTGTCTCTCCCTGTCTCTCTTCCTGTTGATTTAATAATCAATCCTCGTCTCCCTGTCTCTCTCTCTCTCTCTCCCTTGCCCCCTTCCTTCCTCGACCCCTCCCTCCCTCCCCCGTCCACCATGACCCTTCCTCGTACTCCCCCCTCCCCCTCCTACTACCCCTCCCCCTCCTACTACCCCTCCCCCTCCTACTACCCCTCCCCTCCTCCCCCTCCTACTACCCCTCCCCTCCTCCCCCTCCTACTACCCCTCCCCTCCTCCTTTCCTTCTGCACCGGGTTGGTTATAACTTCATAAACCGGTAAGTGTCAGGCGGACGGGAAGGGGGAGGGTACATGCACTATGATAGTGACAGAGGGAGGGAGGAAGGGAGGGAGGGAGGAAGGGAGGGAGGAAGGGAGGGAGGGGAGGGAGGGAGGGAGGGAGGGAGGGGAGGGAGGGAGAGGGAGAGGGAGAGGGAGAGGGAGAGGGAGAGGAGGATGACGGAGAAGGAGAGGGAGAGGGAGAGAGTAATGTTTATTTTTTTTAACGCCAATTGCGACTCTGTAAGGGGGGGGGGAGCGAAAGAGGGAAAGGTATAATAAAAGAGCAATGACAAATGTGCTAAACCTACAAAGAATTAAAGCTGTTATTTCGAAAACTAGGTATCTGCATTGCCCATCTATCTGTAGATATAAAGTGGGTAACATTCGCATTAGTGTTGAAGTCTCGAATACCTATGTAATTTGATTGGAAATTTCTCCCCTGTCTGCACACGCACGCGCACACGCACACTTTCTCTTTCTCTTTCTCTTTCTCTTTTCCCCTTTCTCTTTTCCCCTTCTTCCCCCTCTCTCTCTCTCTCTCCTTTCTCTTTTCCCCTTCTTCCCCCTCTCCCCCTCTCTCTCTCCTCCTTTCTCTCTCCCCCCTCCCCCCTCTCTCCCTCTCCCTCTCCCTCTCCCTCTCCCTCTCCCTCTCCCTCTCCCTCTCCCTCCCTCCTTATTTCTTTCCTCTTATATATTTTGGAATATTCTACGGTGCTTATCTAACAAATCATGGCACATAGGCCTAATTCCAAGCGTTTTTTTTTTTTTTTATTCTGTTGTTAATATTATAAGTCTTATTCTTGTTATTACTGTTTATTATTGTCTTGTATACATAGTTAGATCTGTAGGTACGATTAATCATTTCTCCTTAATATCGGGTAATATCCATAAAAAAAATGAATTAATTAAAAAATAGAAGGAAAAAAAATAGGTGGTGTCTTTTGAGTTTTGAAGTGGAGGAGTAGCGGTGGAGTAGGTGTGGAGTAGGTGTGGAGGAGCGGTGGAGGGCCTGCGGGCTTTGGGATAGGCGTTGAGTGGCAGGTGAATAAATCTGGGTCCAGCTCCCGGAAGTCGGTGGGCGCTTCACTGAGTTCTGATGGCGGTGTCAAAGTTGGGCTTGTCGGTCGGGGCGCGCGGCCGGGGGCGGGGTTAGCGATTAGCTTTGCTTTGGTTTTAATAGAGATTTGTTTGACTTCCTCTGTGAGCTTTCGTTTCTCCCTTTCTTTTGCCGATGGGGCTTTTTGTGAGACACGCAGACGCGGGGGCACACTCACGCGCGCTCACGCACACGCACACTCTCGCGCGCTCACGCGCGCACGCACACACACACACACACACACACACACACACACACACACACACACACACACACACACACACACACACACATGAAATACCGAGAGCAAGAGCGAGAGCAAGAGGGAAAGAGCGAGAGCGAGAGCGAAAGAGCAAGAGAGCAAGAGCGACAGAGCGAGCAAGAGCGACAGAGCGAGAGATAGGGCGCGAGCGAGAGCGTCTTTGTTCTCCGGAGAGGCAGACAATGCACAGGGCTGTCGGTCGCAGGTAGGGGCTTCTGCTGCGCCTCCTCTCGGTGCCATTGTGCCTTCGTTGCTGCTGCTTTTCCTTCTCCTCTTCCTTTCACCCTCTCCTCCTCCTCCTCCTCCACCTTCTCCTTCTCCTTTCACCCTCTCCTCCTCCACCTTCTCCTCCTCCTCCTCCTTTCACCCTCTCCTCCTCCCCCTCCATCTTCTCCTCCTCCTCCACCTTCTCCTCCTCTTCCTCCACCTTCTCCTCCTCCTCCTCCACCTTCTCCTTTCACCCTCTCCTCCTCCTCCTCCTCCTCCTTTCACCCTCTCCTCCTCCTCCTTTCACCTTCTCCTCCTCCTCCTTTCACCTTCTCCTCCTCCTCCTTTCACCTTCTCCTCCTCTTCCTTTCACCTTCTCCTCCTCTTCCTTTCACCTTCTCCTTTTCTTCTTCCTCCCTCCTCTCCTCCTCCACCTCCTCTTTCTTCTTCTTCCTCTTCTTTTTCCTCCTCCTCCGTGATACAGAGAAGCCAATTAAGGATTATGTCTTAAAATGATTTACCCTCCGATCTCGTGGAGACTTGTTAGTGTTATCAATATTATATTTTTATTATTATTATTTTTTTTACATTTCTTTACTGGGGGCGTAGCCTAATGACACAGCTGTACTTATGTGTTCATTAATTAGTGTTTGTGTTTTTTTGGTTGCTCGTTTATTTTTTACCATTTTCCATTACCTTTGTCTCGACACTTTAAAATACAACTTCCCCCATTTTTTTTCTCTATCCATCCCTTTTTCTCTTCCTTCCCACCTTATCTCCCTTTCCCCCTCTTTTCTCTCCTCCCTTTTGTTTTCTCTTTTCCTTTTGTTTTCCCTTTTTCCCCTTTTGTTTTCCCTTTTCTTTTTGTTCTCCCTTTTCCCCCTTTTGTTCCCCCTTTTCCCCTTTTTGTTTTCCCTTTTCCCCTTTTTTGTTTTCCCTTTTCCCCTTTTTTGTTTTCCCTTTTCCCCCTTTTGTTCTCCCTTTTCCCTTTTTGTTCTCCCTTTTCCCCATTTTGTTCTCCCTTTTCCCCATTTTGTTCTCCCTTTTCCCCCTTTTGTTCTCCATTTTTTCCCCTTTTTGTTCTCCCTTTTTTCCCCTTTTTGCTCTCCCTTTTCCCGTTTTTGTTCTCCCTTTTCCCCCTTTCGTTCTCCCTTTTTGTTCTCCTTCCCCCACACATCCTATCTCTCCTTGAAGTGATTTCCGTAGGATGAACATTATACATATAGTTATCACAGTGGAGGGGAAAAAAAGAAAAAAAATAGGATTTTAGGATGAAAGGTTATGGCGGAAAGGGGGTGGATGGGATGGGGGTGGGAAAGTTTGTCTCTTTCTTGACAGTGACAGCGCTAGGGAAAATATTGCCTTGAAGAGACGGGGGGGTGGTGGGGTTATATAAAAGAAATAGGGTGGGTGGCTGTTTGTTGGATTATTTACTATCATTCTAATTCAGTCGTGTTTTATGTTTGTTTTTGTATGGCTTGCACTTGTACTGAATGTCTTGCCTCTGTCTGTCTCTCCTCCCTCTCCCTCTTCTCCTTCTCCCTCCTCCCTCCCTCTCCCTCCCTCTCCCTCTTCTCCTTCTCCCTCCCTCTCCCTCCCTCTTCTCCTTCTCCCTCCCTCTCCCTCCCTCTCCTTCTTCTCCTTCTCCCTCTTTCTCCCTTCCCCTCCCTCCCCCTCCTCTTCTCCATCTCCCTCCTTCTCCCTCCCCCTCCCCCTCCTCTTCTCCTTCTCCCTCCCTCTCCCTCCTCTTCTCCTTCTCCCTCCCTCTCCCTCCCCCTCCCCTTCCCCCTCCTCTTCTCCTTCTCCCTCCAGTAGGAAAAAAAAAAAAAAAAGACAAGAGAAAGAAGGATTTTAGGATGAACAGTTATGGCGGAAAGGGGGTGGATGGGATGGGGGTGGGAAAGTTTGTCTCTTTTTTGACAGTGACAGCGCTAGGGAAAATATTGCCTTGAAGAGACGGGGGGTGGTGGGGTTATATAAAAGAAATAGGGTGGGTGGCTGTTTGTTGGATTATTTACTATCATTCTAATTCAGTCGTGTTTTGTTTGTTTTTGTATGGCTTGCACTTGTACTGAATGTCTTACCTCTGTCTGTCTCTCTCCCTCCCCTTCTCCTCCTCCATTTCCCTCCCTCTCCCTCTTCTTCTCCTTCTCCCTCCCTCTCCCTCCCTCTCCCTCCCTCTCCCTCCCCCTCCTCTTCTCCTTCTCCCTCCCCCTCCTCTTCTCCTTCTCCCTCCCTCTCCCTCCTTCTCCCTCCTTCATCTCCTTCTCCCTCCCTCTCCCTCTCCCTCTCCTCCTCTTCTCCTTCTCCCTCCCTCTCCCTCCCCCTCCTCTTCTCCTTCTCCCTCCCTCTCCCTCCTCTATTCATCCCTCTCCCTCCCTCTCCCTCCTTCATCTCCTTTTCCCTCCCTCTCCCCGAAACTCGTGAGTCATCTACCTCTCCATCCATCTCTATTTCTTTCCCATTCCTCCATTCCTCCCCCCACCCCCCACCCACCCCCATCTTCCACCCTGCTTCTTAGACCGGCCATTGACCTAACGACGATGAAATACTGGCAAAGTTGGTAATGCGGACGGCAGACTGTTCACGCTCTCAAGGTGACGAAGGTGAAGAGGGCTATGAACCGGCGTGGGCGGTTGAAGAGGTGTGTGTGTACGGGTTGAATTGGTGGGTTGGTGGGTGGGTGGGTTGGTGGGTTGGTTGGTTCTGAGGGCTGGAAAAGGAATGAAATAATATAAAAAAATGAAAGAAAGGGAAATAAAGAATGAAATAAATTGAGAAGGAAAGGACATAAATACTTAAAAGATGAGAAAATCGAAGGGAAGAAAGCGGTTGTGTTCAAATTACGGTATTGTGGACTAACTACGGCTTAATGGTCTCACTTTTCGATCATTAGGCGCCACGCACTCGTCCACTAAGTGCTACCTAATCTCCTACACTCACGAATTGAATGGCTGCCTGGCTAACATACTTGCTTGGCTGGCTAAGCAACTTGCTGTCTGGCTGGCTGTCTGGCTAAGCAACTAGCTTGGCTGGCTGGCTGTCTGGCTAAGCAACTTGCTGCCTGGCTGGGTAGCTGTCTGACTAACTGACGTTGTTTGTCACTTTGACAAAGCAGAAATAATTTTCTGTCGGTGTACGTTGACGGGGGATGGAGAGATTTCGTCGTGTTATCTTCCTCCACCGCTGTTGCTACTCCTCCTGCTTCTCTCCTTTTTCTCCCCTCTCCCCCCTCTCTTCTCTACCCACACGCCCCTATCTCCCCAACCTTTTCCCTACCTCCCTTCTCCACACACACACACACACACACACACACACACACACACACACACACACACACACACACACACACACACACACACACACACACACACACACACACCTCCCCCCCTCCCCCTCTCCTGAACCCCCTTTCCCTCCCCTTTCCCCCTCCCCCTCCCCCTCCCCCTCCCTACAAAGGAAAAAGAAAAGGAACTCCGGAGCTCCGACATTTATACTCTTTGTTAAACTACACGTATCTGAAAAGGTGAACGCGAATGCTTAAGTAGATTACCTTCGACGCGCCTTTTCTTCTCGCTGCTCGAGAGGAGAGCTCCAGGGACTCTCCTTGTGTGCTTCGGGGGGATGGAGGAGGGGAGTGGGGAAGGGGGGAGAAGGGTAAGGTGGAGGGCTGGAGGAGGGGAGTGGGGAAAGGGGGGAGGAAGGACGGGAGAGGGGTAAGGTGGAGGGCTGGCGGAGGGGAGTGGGGAAGGGGGGGGGGAAAGGGGGGAAGAAGAACGGGAGAGGGGTAAGGTGGAGGGATGGCTGTGATGGGAGGAGGAGGAGGAGGAGAGAGGGGTAGGTGGTGATGGTGGTGGGAAGGAGAGGAGAGGGTTGGAAAGGGGAAGGGGGAAGGAAAGGATAGGATAGGGGTGGAGTAGGGGGGGGAGGAGGAAAGATGAGGGGTGGAAAAAGGGGAAAGAGAAAGGAGAGAAGAGAAGAGAGGCCTAGAGATGAATATAGGCCTAAACGTTTTACAGTTGCCATGATAAAGCTCACTGGCGATCCCTTCGCCTAGCGCCAGGAGAGGGGACAGGAAATGGGGAGATGCAGCAGTATCCTGCTTTGATTGATTTGCGTTTTAGGTAACCAGCTTGGATGACACACACACACACACACACACACACACACACACACACACACACACACACACACACACACACACACACACACACACACACACACACACACACACACACACAACATACACACACACACACACACACACACATACACACACACACATACACACACACATACACACACACACATACACACACACACACACACACACAAACAGTATTTTCTCTTAGCTCACACACACATACACACACAGACACACTCAGACACACTCAGATACACTCACAGACACACACACACACACACACACATATACGCACACCCACACCCACACCCAAGCGTTTACAAACTCCTCTGTCCTTCCTTTACCCTCTTCCACTCGTCTTCCCCCTCCCTCTTTTCTCTTTTCCTCCCTTTTTCCCTCTCTTTCCTCTTTTCCTCGCTTTTTCCCTCCCTCTTTCCTCTTTCTCTCCCTTTGTCCTTTTTCCCTCTTCCTCCTCCTCCTCCCTCTTTCCTCTTTCCCTCTCCCTCCTCCTCCCTCTTTCCTCTTTCCCCTCTCCCTCCTCCTCCCTCTTTCCTCTTTCCCTCTCCCTCCTCCTCCTCCCTCTTTCCTCTTTCCCTCTCCCTCCTCCTCCTCCCTCTTTCCCCTCTCCCTCTTTCCTCCTCCCTCTTTCTTCTCTCCCTCCTCCCTCTTTCCTCTCTCCTCTTTCCCTCCTCCTTCTTTCCTCTTTCCCTCTCCCTCTTCTTCCCTCTTTCCTCTCGCCTTCCTCCTCCCTCTTCCTCTTTCCTCTCTCCTTCCTCCTCCCTCTTCGTCTTTCCTCTCTCCTTCCTCCTCCCTCTTCGTCTTTCCTCTCTTCTCCCTCTCCCTCTCTCCCTCTCTCTCTCCTTCCTCCATTTCCAGTCTGCAATAGGGATTACAGAGTACTGGATGGAGATTTACAGTTTTACAGGTAATACTTCGCTGAATTCGCTTTTTAAATGTTTAATAGCGAATGTGTTCGTGAATGATGTGTGTAAATGATTTTGTTAAGTCAGGGGAATGGGGAGGGGTGGTGGGGGGGGGGGGAGTTGTATTGACTATGAAGCTTCTGTTGTTAGCGTGCAAATTACAGTAAATAGATATATTTATGTATGTATATAATATATATATATATATATATATATATATATATATATATATATATATATATATAAATTTATTTTTTATTTATTTTTCCTTTAGGGCCGTTTAGGTAGATTACATTATGCGTACTGATAAGCACACGTGTAATTATTTTTTATATTGCGGGAAAGAGCACTGACTTTTTTTCTCTTTGCTGAAAGGTCGTTTTATTTATCCTCGACTGAAGTCTTTTATCCTCGGATGTTTGCACGACAAGATGCTTGCATGGTGCTTTGGTACTTAAGTTAAATGAATTCGGAAAATCTATTAAGACTATTAAGTGTGTGTGTGTCTGTGTGTGTGTGTGTGTGTGTCTGTGTGTGTGTGTGTCTGTGTCTGTGTCTGTGTCTGTGTGTGTGTGTCTGTGTCTGTGTCTGTATGTGTGTGTGTGTGTGTGTGTCAATTACGCACATGGGAATAGGAGTGAATTCATGTATTATACAGGTAGATGCACATATTAATGATAATCGGTAGCCTAAACGAAAACATTGATGCAGCAGTGTTGAATCAGAATCCATATTTTATGAATAATGAAAGGGACTCGAAATATATATATATATATATTTTTTTGTAAATGGTACTGAACAAATTAATATAGCGGTTCTACTTCGTGATCCCTTTCTTTTGTCGTTTTTTTCCTTTTCTTTCCATTTTCCTTTGTCATCTGTTGATTTTTGTCGTTGGTGTTAGTGTGCGGTTGCAATCACGCTTACGCACGCTCTATTTTTAAAAATATCTTTCCAACTGCCTCTACTTCTACTTCACCCTCTCTCTCCCCCACTCCCCCTCTCCCTCCCCCTCCCCACTCCCACTCCCACTCCCACTCCCACTCCCACTCCCACTCCCACTCCCTCTCTCCTCTCCCTTTTCAGAATTGATAAATTATTTAAAAAAGAAAATAACAGAGCAAAAACACAGCATTTCCTATTGCATTTTAATCGTATTTTTGAGTGAGTGAGTGAGTGAGTGAGTGAGTGAGTGAGTGAGTGAGTGAGTGAGTGAGTGAGTGAGTGAGTGAGTGAGTGAGTGAGTGAGTGAGTGAGTGAGTGAAAGGGGGACTAAAATGCTCTTACGTGTCCCAATTCGTATAAAACACAGGGATTCGAGGAGGAGGAGGGGGGGGGGAGATTAACGAATGGACGGACGTGTAGTTTTAACGAGTAGACTCCAAAGCGACTTGGTATTTTAGTGCCTGGCTCTGTGGAGGGTGCATAATTTGTGGGAATTTTGAGCCGATGCCAGGGCGAGGGTGCCAATGCCGCTTAGGAAAGGGGGAGCTGGGGGAAAGGGGGAAGATTATGGATTACTTTGCAGTAGGATTTTGAATTTCCGGATGTCCCTCATGTTTTTACATTTTATTTTTATTACTATTTTTTGAAGCCATGCTAGGTTTTGTTCTTTTTTTTCCCATGTGATGGGAATTGGACGTGACAAAGGATTAAGGGTAAAATCCTCTTTGTTGTGTGTGCCATGCTTTCCCCATAACCGTTTGTGTGCTGTTGTATGATCGACAGTAGGAATTAAAGAAAACAAATGCTATTACTATCATTTTCATTCATCATCATCATCACCGCCAATATCATTGATTATTATTCTTATTGAATGGAGGAAAAATGAAAGAAATAGGGATATATGCGCGGAGTATGGTGTCAGTGGCGATGCAAGGGAAGTAATAGAGAGGCGGTCTGAGATAGTGAAATCGGGTGTGCTGGCACCGTAGACTTCACCGACTTTATCTTTGGCTAATACCCACTTCCCTGAAAGAAGAAGCAATAATGATAAGATAGAGAGGAAACAAGACAATAAGAATAGTAGAAAACCCAATAGATAGAGAGATAAAGGGCAAGGAAGGGAGAGTAGGGGAGGGTGTGGGGGAAGGAGAAGGGGGGAGCACATCATCTAGGACGTTATCGTGTTATGAAGGCTTGAATGGCCCCTTCCACGACGGTCCCTCCTTTCCCCTCCTCGCCTCTCCCCCCTTTCTCCTCCTCGCCTCTACCCCCTTTCCCCTCCTCGCCTCTCCCCCTTTTCCCCGCCTTTCCTACCTCCTCCTTCCTTCACTGCTCTCCAATTTTCTTCCCTCCCTCTCCTTCATATAACTTCATATACCATATACACACGCACATGCACGCACATGCTTGCACATGCACACACACACGCACGCACGCACTCACACGCGTGCGTGCGTGCGTCCGTTTCGAAAATAAATAAATGCATTATTAAATGTGCTGAAAGCGTTTTCTTTCTGTTTGCAGGTATATTTTGCAGTTCATTTACTGGAAAAAAACGAGAGGAAATTAAAAAGAAACAAAGAAAAAGAAAAAAAAGAAAGAAAAGGAGAGCAAGAAAAAAGTCGACTTGTTCGCCCCTTGAGGCTCGAGGTTGTCCACTTTCCTCCTCCACTTTTCTTAACCTTTCAGTCCTCTAAATTAGATTCCGTGTCGCCTCCTCTCCAGATGGCACCGGGGCGTGAAGACAATATGGCGGCGTGGGGGGGGGATGGGAGGGGGAGGGGAGGGTTGCGAGGGAGAGGAAGAAAAGGGGGAAAGGTTGTTGTGAAGGGAAGGTGAGAAGGAAAGGGAATGGGAAGAGAGGGTGGTGGGGAAGAGGAGGGGATTGGGCGTGAAGAGGGGGGGTGAGGTGTAAATTGAGGGTGTGAGGGAGAGGGAAAGGGAGAGGTGAAAGCCAGGACATGGAAAGTGATTTGATGATGAGGGGAAAGGCAAAGAGAGGTGAAGGTGAAGGAGAGCCTGGATTGAATGAGGAGATGAAGTAGGCAAATAAAAATTGAGAGAAACATAACCTAGAGAACAAGAAAGGAAGAAAAGATTAAAAAAAAAGGAAAATAGTAAACAGAAGCGGAAAAAGATGGAAATAGATAAAGCAAGGAAAAATAAAAAAACAAATACAACAGATAACCTATGCATGAATGAGAAGATAAAAAAAAAATAAAAAAAAATAAAAAAAAAGATAAAAATAAAGATAAGATGCTCAGTCTCTTGGCACCGAACGGGATTTCCTCAGACCCCTTAAAACGACTTCATTTCCCTTCCCTTGTGTTTACGTCTTTCGCCTCCAGTCGCCAACGATAGTAAAAAATAGGGTAATCAGAGAAGGTACAATTGGCTCGTTTGCAGGAGTCTCCCCTCTCTCAGTCTGTATAATGCAAGGCGAGGTGGAAGCAACCGGAAAACTCACTCACCCATAATCTGTCTTCTTCTTCTTCTTCTTCTTCTTTCTTCTTTCTTCTTCTTATTCTTCTTTCTTCGTTCTTCCTCTTTCTTGTTGTTTCTTCTTTCTTCTTCCTTATTATTCCTTCTTCTTTTTCTTCTTCTTCTTTCTTTTTCTTTCTTCTTCTTCTTCCTTCTTCTTCTTTCTTCGTTCTTCTTCTTCTTTCTTTTTCCTTCTTCATCTTTTTTCTTCTTTTTTCTTCGTTTTTTTTCTTCCTTCCTCTTTCTTCTTTTTCTTTCTTATTCTTTCTTCTTTCTTATTCTTATTCTTCGTATTCTCCTCTTCTGTCTGTCTGTCTCCATCTTCCCCTCTCTCTCTTTCTTTTTCTCTCTCTTATTTCTCTTTCTATCTTCTCTCTCTCTCTCTCTCTCTCTCTCTCTCTCTCTCTCTTTGATACAAGCCACAATCTTTTGCAATCTGATGCAAAGGTCAAATTGCACGCGATAATCGGGTTTTGATTCACCATGTTAAAAGCAGTCAAAGCGGAGATCAGAACATGCTAATGAACACAATGCGGGGGAGAGAAATAACACGCGAATTATGACGTAACAACACCTCCTCAGGCATCTCTTTGGGGGGGGGTAAGAGAGGAGGGAGGGAGAGTATGAGGAGAGAGAAGGATGGGAGAGTAGGAGGAGAGAGAAGGATGGGAGTGAGGAGGAGTGAGGGAGAATAGGTGGAGTGAGAGGGAAGGGAGTGAGGAGGGAGAGAGAGTAGGTGGAGAGAGAGGGAAGGAAATGAGGAGGGAAGGGAGTGAGGAGGGAGGGAGAGTAGGAGGAGAGAGAGGGATGGGAGTAGGGAGGAGTGAGGGAGGAGGAGGGAGGGTAGGAGGAAGGGGGAGAAGGGAGTAATTTCAAACACAAATCATAGAGTGAACTTTGCATTGGAAATCAACTTTTTGTTATGATTCCGTCCTTCGAGTTGATAGATTAATAGATAAATAGATGGTGAGTCATAAAGGAAAACAAAAAGCCGATATATGAAAATTAATTAACCTATACATAAATCTTTATTCGTGGATGCCTGTGTGCGCGTACGTGTGTGTGTGTGTGTGTGATAGTATGTGTGTGTGTGTATGCGTGTGTGTGTTTGTGCGTGTGTGTGTGTGTGTATGTGTGTATGTATGTGTGTGTGTGTATGGACAACTATATTTGCATATAATTTCCTATCACCGTATCCACATACATTAACAACAATTCTAACGAGTCAATCTCAAAAACACCTAATTATAACCACACCTCACTCTCTACGATCACCCGACGTGGTCTAGTTAAGAAAACCTAATTTGCATCACACNTCTGTCTCTCCTCCCTCTCCCTCTTCTCCTTCTCCCTCCTCTCTCCTCTTCTTTCTCCTTCCCTTCCCTCTCCCTCCCTCTCCTCTCCTCTCCCTCCCCCCTCCTCTTTCTCCTTCTCCCTCCCTCCTTCTCCTTCTCCCTCCCTCCCTCCTTCTCCCTCTTCGATTCTTTCTCTCCCTCTCCCTCTCCCTCTCTCCCTCTCCTCCTCTCTCTCTCCCTCTCCTCCTCTCTCTCCCTCCCCTCCTCTTTCTTCTCCTTTCTCCCTCCCTCTCCCTCCTCTATTCATCCCTCTCCCTCCCTCTCCCTCCTTCATCTCCTTTTCCCTCCCTCTCCCCGAAACTCGTGAGTCATCTACCTCTCCATCCATCTCTATTTCTTTCCCATTCCTCCATTCCCCTCCTCCCCCCCCCACCCCCATCTTCCACCCTGCTTCTTAGACCGGCCATTGACCTAACGACGATGAAATACTGGCAAAGTTGGTAATGCGGACGGCAGACTGTTCACGCTTCTCAAGGTGACGAAGGTGAAGAGGGCTATGAACCGGCGTGGACGGTTGAGGTGGTGTGTGTGTACGGGTTGAATTGGTGGGTTGGTGGGTTGGTGGGTGGGTTGTTGGGTTGGTTGGTTAGTTGATGGGTTGGTTGGTTAGTGGGTGGGTTGGTTGGTTAGTTGATGGGTTGGTTGGTTAGTTGATGGGTTGGTTGGTTGGTTGTTGGGTTGGTTGGGTTAGCGATAAGTCAGTTGGTTAGTTGATGGCTATTGGTTGGTTGATGGGTTGGTTGGTTGGTTGATGGGTTGGTTGGTTAGTTGACGGGTTGGTTGTTATTACGCTGGTTGGTTAGTTGATGGGTTGGTTGGTTAGTTGATGGGTTGGTTGGTTGGTTGATGGGTTGGTTGGTTGGTTGATGGGTTGGTTGGTTAGTTGATGGGTTGGTTGGTTAGTGGGTGGGTTGGTTGGTTGGTTGATGGGTTGGTTGGTTAGTTGATGGGTTGGTTGGTTGGTTGATGGGTTGGTTGGTTGGTTGATGGGTTGGTTGGTTAGTTGATGGGTTGGTTGGTTGGTTGATGGGTTGGTTGGTTGGTTGATGGGTTGGTTGGTTAGTGGGTGGGTTGGTTGGTTGGTTGATGGGTTGGTTGGTTGGTTGATGGGTTGGTTGGTTGGTTGATGGGTTGGTTGGTTGATGGGTTGGTTGGTTGGTTGATGGGTTGGTTGGTTGGTTGATGGGTTGGTTGGTTGGTTGGTTGGTTGATGGGTTGGTTGGTTGGTGGGTGGGTTGGTTGGTTGGTTGGTGGGTTGGTTGGTTGGTTGGTGGGTTGGTTGGTTGGTTGATGGGTTGGTTGGTTGGTTGATGGGTTGGTTGGTTGGTTGATGGGTTGGTTGGTTGGTTGATGGGTTGGTTGGTTGGTTGATGGGTTGGTTGGTTGGTTGATGGGTTGGTTGGTTGGTTGGTTGGTTGATGGGTTGGTTGGTTAGTGGGTGGGTTGGTTGGTTGGTTGATGGGTTGGTTGGTTGGTTGATGGGTTGGTTGGTTGATGGGTTGGTTGGTTGGTTGATGGGTTGGTTGGTTGGTTGATGGGTTGGTTGGTTAGTTGATGGGTTGGTTGGTTAGTTGATGGGTTGGTTGGTTGGTTGATGGGTTGGTTGGTTGGTTGATGGGTTGGTTGGTTAGTTGATGGGTTGGTTGGTTAGTGGGTGGGTTGGTTGAAGGGTTTGATGGGTTGGTTGGTTAGTTGATGGGTTGGTTGGTTGGTTGATGGGTTGGTTGGTTGGTTGATGGGTTGGTTGGTTGGTTGATGGGTTGGTTGGTTGGTTGATGGGTTGGTTGGTTGGTTGATGGGTTGGTTGGTTAGTGTGGTTGGTTGGTTGGACGATGTATTGGTTGGTTGGTTGATGGGTTGGTTGGTTGGTTGATGGGTTGGTTGGTTGATGGGTTGGTTGGTTGGTTGATGGGTTGGTTGGTTGGTTGGTGGGTTGGTTGGTTGGTTGATGGGTTGGTTGGTTGGTTGATGGGTTGGTTGGTTGGTTGATGGGTTGGTTGGTTGATGGGTTGGTTGGTTGGTTGATGGGTTGGTTGGTTGGTTGATGGGTTGGTTGGTTGGTTGATGGGTTGGTTGGTTGGTTGATGGGTTGGTTGGTTGGTTGATGGGTTGGTTGGTTGGTTGATGGGTTGGTTGGATGGTGGGTGGGTTGGTTGGATAGTGGGTGGGTTGGTGGGTTAGTGGGTGGGTGGGTTGGTTGGTTCTGAGGTCTGGAAAAGGTAGAAGTGAGAGGAGGGAGACTAAAAAAAGCAATAGGAAGGGAGAGAAGATAGGTGTGAAAGAGAAAGAGAAAGAGAAAGTGAGAGCAAGCAAAAGGAACGGAAAATGGTTGGATGGGTTGTTGGGGGGGGGGGGGTAGGTGGGTAGGTGGGTAGATGGGTAGATGGGTAGATTGTTAGTAGGAAAGGAGTGGATGGAGGACAGATTGACATAAACCAAGGATAGATGAAAGGTTGAAAGGGATGTAAAAAGGAATAGGAAGGAAGGAGAACACAGGAGGAGGAGAAAGGGAGAAGGAAATATTATCGAAAAAGAGAATAGGAAAGTTCGAGGAAGAAAAGGGAATAAAAAAAGTAAAGAATAGGGAATAAAGAATGAAATAAATTTGAGAAGGAAAGGACATAAATACTTAAAAGATGAGAAAATCGAAGGGAAGAAAGCGGTTGTGTTCGAATTACGGTATTGTGGACTAACTACGGCTTAATGATCTCACTTTTCGATCATTAGGCGCCACGCACTCGTCCACTAAGTGCTACCTAATCTCCTACACTCACGAATTGAATGGCTGCCTGGCTAACATACTTGCTTGGCTGGCTAAGCAACTTGCTGTCTGGCTGGCTGTCTGGCTAAGCAACTTGCTGCCTGGCTGGGTAGCTGTCTGACTAACTGACGTTGTTTGTCACTTTGACAAAGCAGAAATAATTTTCTGTCGGTGTGCGTTGACGGGGGATGGAGAGATTTGGTCATATCTTCCTCCTCCGCTGTTGCTGCTCCTCCTGCTTCTCTCCCTTTTCTCCCTCCCTCCCCCCTCTCTTCTCTACCCACACGCCCCTATCTCCCCAACCCTTTCCCTACCTCCCTTCTCCAAACACACACACACACACACACACACACACACACACACACACACACACACACACACACACACACACACACACACACACACACACACACACACACGCCTCCCCCCCTCCCCCTCTCCTGAACCCCCTTTCCCTCCCCCTCCCCCTCCCTCTCCCTCTCCCTCTCCCTCTCCCTCTCCCTCTCCCTCTCCCTCTCCCTCTCCCTACAAAGGAAAAAGAAAAGGAACTCCGGAGCTCCGACATTTATACTCTTTGTTAAACTACACGTATCTGAAAAGGTGAACGCGAATGCTTAAGTAGATTACCTTCGACGCGCCTTTTCTTCTCGCTGCTCGAGAGGAGAGCTCCAGGGACTCTCCTTGTGTGCTTCGGAGGGATGGAGGAGGGGGTGGGGAAAGAGGGGAAAGAGGAGGGCGGGAGAGGGGGGAGAAGGACAGGGAGGGGTAGGTGGAGGGCTGGAGGAGGAGCTGGAGGAGGGGAGTGGGGAAAGGGGGGAAAGGGGGGAGGAAGGACGGGAGAGGGGTAAGGTGGAGGGCTGGCGGAGGGGAGTGGGGAAGGGGGGGAAAGGGGGGAAGAAGAACGGGAGAGGGGTAAGGTGGAGGGATGGCTGTGATGGGAGGAGGAGGAGGAGGAAGAGGAGGAGGAGAGAGGGGTAGGTGGTGGTGGTGGTGAGAAGAAGAGGAGAGGGTTGGAAAGGGGAAGGGGGAAGGAGAGGATAGGGGGTGGACAGGGGAGGAGGAAAGATGAGGGTGGAAAAAAGGGGAAAGAGAAAGGAGAGAAGAGAAGAGAGGCCTAGAGATGAATATAGGCCTAAACGTTTTACAGTTGCCATGATAAAGCTCACTGGCGATCCCTTCGCCTAGCGCCAGGGGAGAGGGACAGAAATGGGGAGATGCAGCAGTATCCTGCTTTGATTGATTTGCGTTTTAGGTAACCAGCTTGGATGACACACACACACACACACACACACACACACACACACACACACACACACACACACACACACACACACACACACACCAACACACACACACATACACACACACACATACACATACACACACACACATACACACACACACATACACACACACACATACACACACACACACACACACACACACACACACACACACACACACACACACACACACACACACACACACACACACACACACACACACACACACACACACACACACACACACACCCACACCCACACCCACACCAACACACACACACACACACACACATATACGCACACCCACACCCACACCCAAGCGTTTACAAACTCCTCTGTCCTTCCTTTACCCTCTTCCACTCGTCTTCCCCCTCCCTCTTTTCTCTTTTCCTCCCTTTTTCCCTCTCTTTCCTCTTTTCCTCGCTTTTTCCCTCCCTCTTTCCTCTTTCTCTCCCTTTGTCCTTTTTCCCTCTTCCTCCTCCTCCTCCCTCTTTCCTCTTTCCCTCTCCCTCCTCCTCCCTCTTTCCTCTTTCCCTCTCCCTCCTCCTCCCTCTTTCCTCTTTCCCTCTCCCTCCTCCTCCTCCCTCTTTCCTCTTTCCCTCTCCCTCCTCCTCCTCCCTCTTTCCCCTCTCCCTCTCTTTCCTCCCTCCCTCTTTCTTCTCTCCCTCCTCCCTCTTTCCTCTCTCCTCTTTCCCTCCTCCTTCTTTCCTCTTTCCCTCTCCCTCTTCTTCCCTCTTTCCTCTCGCCTTCCTCCTCCCTCTTCCTCTGCCTCTCTCCCTTCCTCCTCCCTCTTCGTCTTTCCTCTCTCCTTCCTCCTCCCTCTTCGTCTTTCCTCTCTTCTCCCTCTCCCTCTCTCCCTCTCTCTCTCCTTCCTCCATTTCCAGTCTGCAATAGGGATTACAGAGTACTGGATGGAGATTTACGGACCCACACAGGTAATACTTCGCTGAATTCGCTTTTTAAATGTTTAATAGCGAATGTGTTCGTGAATGATGTGTGTAAATGATTTTGTTAAGTCAGGGGAATGGGGAGGGGTGGTGGGGGGATTGTATTGACTATGAAGCTTCTGTTGTTAGCGTGCAAATTACAGTAAATAGATATATTTATGTATGTATATAATATATATATATATATATATATATATATATATATATATATATATATATATATAAATTTATTTTTTATTTATTTTTCCTTTAGGGCCGTTTAGGTAGATTACATTATGCGTACTGATAAGCACACGTGTAATTATTTTTTATATTGCGGGAAAGAGCACTGACTTTTTTTCTCTTTGCTGAAAGGTCGTTTTATTTATCCTCGACTAAATTCTTTTATCCTCGGATGTTTGCACGACAAGATGCTTGCATGGTGCTTTGGTACTTAAGTTAAATGAATTCGGAAAATCTATTAAGACTATTAAGTGTGTGTGTGTCTGTGTGTGTCTGTGTATGTCTGTGTGTGTCTGTGTGTGTGTCTGTGTGTGTGTCTGTGTGTCTGTGTGTGTGTGTGTGTGTGTCTGTGTGTGTGTCTGTGTGTGTCAATTACGCACATGGGAATAGGAGTGAATTCATGTATTACGCAGGTCGATGCACGTATTAATGATAATCGGTAGCCTAAACGAAAACATTGATGCAGCAGTGTAGAATCAGAATCCATATTTTATGAATAATGAAAGGGACTCGAAATATATATATATATTTTTTTGTAAATGGTACTGAACAAATTAATATAGCGGTTCTACTTCGTGATCCCTTTCTTTTGTCGTTTTTTTCCTTTTCTTTCCATTTTCCTTTGTCATCTGTTGATTTTTGTCGTTGGTGTTAGTGTGTGGTTGCGATCACGCTTACGCACGCGCTATTTTTTGAAATTTCTTTCCAACTGCCTCTACTTCTACTTCACCCCCGCCCTCTCCCTCTCCCTCTCCCTCTCCCTCTCCCTCTCCCTCTCCCTCTCCCTCTCCCACTCCCACTCCCACTCCCACTCCCACTCCCACTCCCTCTCTCCTTTTCAGAATTGATAAATTATTTAAAAATGAAAATAACAGAGCAAAAACACAGCATTTCCTATTGCATTTTAATCGGCGTATTTTATAATGGACTCAACATGAGAATATTTCCGACTGCAGTGAGTGAGTGAGTGAGTGAGTGAGTGGTGGTGGTGGTGGTGGTGGTGGTGGTGGTGGTGGTGGTGAGTGAAAGGACTAAAATGCTCTTGCGTGTCCCCAATTCGTATAAAACACAGGGATTCGAGGAGGAGGCGGGGGGGGGAGATTAGCAGATGGACGGACGTGTAGTTTTAACGAGTAGACTCCAAAGCGACTTGGTATTTTAGTGCCTGGCTCTGTGGAGGGTGCATAATTGTGAAATTTTGAGCCGATGCCAGGGCGAGGGGTGCCAATGCCGCTTAGGAAAGGGGAGCTGGGGAAAGGGGGAAGATTATGGATTACTTTGCAGTAGGATTTTGAATTTCCGGATGTCCCTCATGTTTACATTTTTATTTTTTATTACTATTTTTTGAAGCCATGCTAGGTTTTGTTCTTTTTTTTCCCATGTGATGGGAATTGGACGTGACAATGGATTAAGGGTAAAATCCTCTTTGTTTTGTGTGCCATGCTTTCCCCATAACCGTTTGTGTGCTGTTGTATGATCGACAGTAAGAATTAAAGAAAACAAATGCTATTACTATCATTTTCATTCATCATCATCATCACCAATATCATTGTTTATTATTCTTATTGAATGGAGGAAGAATGAAAGAAATAGGGATATATGCGCGGAGTATGATGTCAGTGGCGATGCAAGGGAAGTAATAGAAGCCGTCTGAGATAGTGAAATCGGGCGTGCTCGTACCGTAGACTTCACCGACTTTATCTTTGGCTAATACCCACTTCCCTGAAAGAAGAAGCAATAATGATAAGATAGAGAGGAAACAAGACAATAAGAATAGTAGAAAACCCAATAGATAGAGAGATAAAGGGCAAGGAAGGGAGAGTAGGGGAGGGTGGGGGAAGGAGAAGGGGGGAGCACATCATCTAGGACGTTATCGTGTTATGAAAGCTTGAATGGCCCCTTCCACGACGGTCCCTCCTTTCCCCTCCTCGCCTCTCCCCCCTTTTACTCCCTCGCCTCTACCCCCTTCCTCGCCTCTCCCCCTTTTCCCCGCCTTTCCTACCTCCTCCTTCCTTCACTGCTCTCCAATTTTCTTCCTTCCCTCTCCTTCATATAACTTCATATACCATAAACACACGCACATGCACGCACGCACGCACACACACACGCACGCACGCACTCACACGCGTGCGTGCGTGCGTCCGTTTCGAAAATAAATAAATGCATTATTAAATGTGCCGAAAGCGTTTTCTCTCTGTTTGCAGGTATATTTTGCAGTTCATTTACTGAAAAAAACGAGAGGAAAAAAAAAAAAAAAAAAAAAAGATAAAAAGAAAAGGAGAGCAAGAAAAAAGTCGACTTGTTCGCCCCTTGAGGCTCGAGGTTGTCCACTTTCCTCCTCCACTTTTCTTAACCTTTCAGTCCTCTAAATTAGATTCCGTGTCGCCTCCTCTCCAGATGGCACCGGGGCGTGAAGACAATATGGCGGCGTGGGGGGGAGGGAGGGGGGAGGAGAGGGTTGCGAGGGAGAGGAAGAAAAGGGGGAAAGGTTGTTGTGAAGGGAAGGTGAGGAGGAAAGGGAATGGGAAGAGAGGGTGGTGGGGAAGAAGAGGGGATTGGGCGTGAAGAGTGGGGGGGGGGGGGCAGGTGAGGTGTAAATTGAGGGTGTGAGGGAGAGGGAGAGGGAGAGGTGAAAGCCAGGACATGGAAAGTGATTTGATGATGAGGGGAAAGGCAAAGAGAGGTGAAGGTGAAAGGAGAGAGAATGAGGAGATGAAGTAGGCAAATAAAAATTGAGAAATCATAACCTAGAGAAGAAGAAAGGAAGAAAAGATTAGAAAAAAGGAAAATAGTAAACAGAAGCGGAAAAAGATGGAAATAGATAAAGCAAGAAAAAATAAAAACAAATACAAGAGATAACCTATGCATGAATGAGAAGAAAAAAAAAATCGAAGAGTAGGATTTCCAAAATGAAGTAAAAGAAGAAAAAAAAAAAAAACAGAGTCGAGAGGATAAAAGAATCTTAGATAATGAAAGGGAAAAGAAAAGAAGACTTGCAGTATTGTTAGTAGTGAACCGAGATCCCCCCCCCATCCCCCCACCCCCACCCACACCCACACCCACACCCCTTTTGTTCTCGTGGTGAGATATTGTGCAGGTCGACATGTGGTGTCTTGTGTTGTGCTTTGCTTTGTTGGATCATAGGCGATTGGAGTGCGTTAGTGGGTGGTTGGATGAGTGCGTGTGTGAGTGGGTGGGTGGTTGGTTGGGTGGATGAGTGCGTGTGTGAGTGGGTGGTTGGATGGTTGGATGAGTACGTGTGTGAGTGGGTGGATGGTTGGATGAGTACGTGTGTGAGTGGGTGGGTGGTTGGATGAGTACGTGTGTGTGAGTGGGTGGATGGTTGGATGAGTGCGTGTGTGAGTGGGTGGGTGGTTGGATGAGTGCGTGTGTGAGTGGGTGGATGGTTGGATGAGTGCGTGTGTGAGTGGGTGGATGGTTGGATGAGTGCGTGTGTGAGTGAGTGGGTGGTTGGTTGGATGAGTGCGTGTGTGAGTGGGTTGGTGGTTGGATGAGTGCGTGTGTGAGTAGGTGGATGGTTGGATGAGTGCGTGTGTGAGTGGGTGGATGGGTGGTTGGATGTGTGCGTGTGTGAGTGGGTGTGTGGGTGGGTGGTTGGATGAGTACGTGTGTGAGTGGGTGGTTGGGCGAGTGCGTGTGCGAGCGCCCTGGTCTCCATCCTCATGCAAGAAGGGTTCGTGTGTGAGGTCGTAATGTATAAATAAGATGCTCCATATTTTACAGTGTATAGTTCCAAAGTGTTATAATTTCACAATATATATTCATTTTTCCTCGTAAGTATTTATTTACGCTCACTTTATGCGAGGGTGTTAAAGAAGTTGCCCATTCGCCGTTGAAAAGACTCGGGCAAGAAATCCTCCCGGTTAATAAGTGCGCAGGTTGATAAGTGCGCATGATAAGAAATGCTCCGGTAAAGAAAAGTGCGCGGTTTCATGGATTCTTTAATGTTTGTGATGTATAAAAACTACCCGGCAGTGTGTCCAGCGCTGCGTTAAACTGAACAGTGTTGCCAAGCGGGAGAAAAACGTGTTTTGTAGGGAAACTTCCTTCCCCGCCTCATTATCTGCGATCTGAGTTGTCTCTTTAACTTGGCTACATTTTCTTAAAAGTTTGAAGATAAATTCTTCACTGGTTTAATGGGTTTGTGTGTGTGTGTGTGTGTGTGTGTGTGTGTGTGTGTGTGTGTGTGTGTGTGTGTGTGTGTGTGTGTGTGTATTTGAGCGATTTTTTTTCTGATTTATAGATATTCTGTCGCGCCCCATTCCTTGCCCGTCATCTCTTACTTCAGCATTTATTTCATCACTCCCTACACCTCTTTATCCTCCCCTCCTCCCCATCCCCTCTTCTCTCTTACTCCCCCCCCCCTTACCTCCCTCCTATTTCCATCTCCCTTTCCCCTCCCCTCCTCTTTCCTGCCTCTCCTACCTCCCTCCCCTCTTTCCTCCCCTCTTTCCCATCCCTTCCTCTCCCCTCCCACTCCTCCTTTCCCCTCCTCTCCGCTCTCTCCTTCCCCCCCTCCCTTACCCCCCTCCCTTACCCCCCTCCCCTACCCCCTCCCTTACCCCCTCCCTTACCCCCGCCCTTACCCCCCTCCCCTACCCCCTCCCCTACCCCCCTCTCCTACCACCTCTCTCCTTCTCCCCTCTCTTCCTCCCCCTCCCCTACCCTTTTCTCCTCCTCCCCTCCCCTCCCCTACCCTCCCCTCCCCTCTACCCCCACCACTTTAAAACAAAGGCTTGAAGTGTGAAGCAAATAGACCGGAAAGGTGAGGCGAGGCGAGGCGGGAGTCGCGCAGGAGGAGGGTGGAAGTTCGAGTTCGTTCATCGCTTTAATTATAGCCCCTTTGACGACTTGATGTCTGGCGACTCGCGGGGGCATGTCGGGAAAGGTGCAGGCCGGGCAGGTGCTTTGGAAGTTGGCCTGTTAAGGCGGCGGAGTTGTGGCAGGTGGTTGAGTCCGGGAAGTTTGACAGTTGGTGGAAAGGGGAGGGAGGAAAGAGTTTGAGTTTGGGGGAGGCGAGATTGGGCGAGGCGGTGTGCGTGTGGGAGGGTGTACATAGAGGAGAGAGAAAGAGGGAGCAAGTAAGCAAGCAAGCAAGCAAGCAAAGAAGCAATGCATGTGGCGGAGCTTTAGCAACTGGTATCCAAAGCTGTAACCAGGAATTCGCCGGTTATTATCAGCTGTCAGAGCGAATCCCTTCCACAGCCGCTTGTTTTGAGTGGGTTGTCAGCTGAGAGACGAAGGGGCTTTTGGATCTGGAAAACTCTACAATCTTTTAAACGTTGAATATTTGGGTTTTTAATTCTGCGTCTTTCAAATTAGTGTGTGTGTGTTTTCTTTCTTTAGGGCAACAAAAGTTTGTTCCAATCTTTTCTCATTCTTTTCGTCTTTGTGTGCCTGTCTCTCATTATTTTTTTTCTTCCCTCGGTCGTTTCTCTTTCTCTCGTAGTCTTACTACCCTGCCTACCCCTTCCCCCTCTCTCTCTCTCTCTCTCTCTCTCTCTCTCTCTCTCTCTCTTTCTCTCTTTCTCTTTCTTTCTCTCTCCGTCTCTCTTCCACTTATCCCTTCCCTCTCCTCCCGTCTTCCTTTCTCCTCTCTTTTCTTTACCACCCGTTCAAAAAAATCCAATTTCCATAGCATGCGTTTACAGCCCTGGTTTCTGCTTGCCTTTATGCACTATCATGAAGATGTTAAATGTCACTTGCACGCTTGCAGTATGGCGGTTTAAGCCTAGAGCCTTCTGCTGAGGATGTTTAGGGTCCATTTTTGTGCATCGATAACGCAGTGAACCCCGTTACGATGGACTCGCGAAAAATCTGTGACGGTCGGAGTCTCGGGAATGGAACTGTCGCCGACGCTGACTTTTATGATCATCGATATATATCCCCGAATTGCGTTTTATACAAGTCTGTTTGTTCGCAGCCTTTCTCTGGCCAGGATTTGTGAGAACTGATTTTTTTTTATCAAATATGATATAGATCTAGCGGTCTGTCTCCAATTCGGAATATTGCAGTTGTCTGTCCTTGGAAATGTATTTTTCGACCATGTCTCTTGACGTCGAACATAGTTAAATGCGGCGTCCCGTCTCCGTAGAGTTTATCCCCGCTTAACCGTAAGCCCTTTAGCTGAGCTTGGGATGAGGGCGAAACCCATTACCATATGTCTTGTGCCGTCGCTATCTATCTCTGTAAATCATGTACTTTAACGAACTTTTATAACTTTGACATGGCTATGATATAAAGGCGACGGGATGGCGGAAGATAGGCCAAGGGAAGCCAATCCGAAAATAGGAAAACGGGGAAAGATTTGGAGTGTCAAAGGAACAGGGTTGCCTGGTTAACCGGGAAAGAGATAAGGACTTGGAGGGGGATTGGAGGATAAGATACAGTTTAAGATGGCCGCGTTAGTGGGGCGCTCCATTACCCAAGCAGGAAATAGCGTACAAGATTGTTGGGCATTTTGATGCGATGTGGTTACGGCTTTGCGCCATTTTTATTATTATTTTTTTTTTTTTGCCAGATTCAAGCTTGCTATTTATTATCTTGCTGTTGTTTACGAGTTTGCAAAACAGCCGAGTAAAGAAAAGGGAATTACACTTGTCAAGGAAAATGCAATGTAGGCTTGTATTTTAAGCTGCTGTTGTGACACTTGAAGTTTTTTTTGTCCGGAGGCATTAGAATATCCTGACTTATGACAGAGTACCTCATTTTATTTTTCTCACCCTTTTCCACTCCCCTCTTCTCTTTCCCCTCTCCCTCTTGCCTCTTCTCTTTCCCCTCTCCCTCTTGCCTCTTCTCTTTCCCCTCTCCCTCTTGCCTCTTCTCTTTCCCCTCTCCCTCTTGCCTCTTCTCTTTCCCCTCCCTGCTCCCTTTCCCCTACCCCTAATCACGACGACCCCGCTCTCTCCGTTCCTTCTGTTTTTTGCTCCATCTTCCAGCGTCAAGAGCTTTCATTCTTGCTTTCTTTACGTGGACAGCTCCAGGTGGCAGGGCGCAGTCGGGAACCCATTGAATTTACATAGGTATTACCGGCTGGGCGTTGCCTTCTCATGTCCCGGGGATTAGTGTGGCAACAATACACGCAGGAGATCGTGCATAAACACCAATGCTTTTTATGCTACTGCCACTACCACTACCTCTATCTCTATCTCTATCTCTATTTATATCTCTACTGCTGCCCTATCTACCTCTCCCTGCCTTTACCTCTACCTCTACCAGCTACCATTACCTCTCCCACAACCATTACCACACTCACTGCCCCCAAGTACAAACACTATTCCTAACTGCCACCAGGGCGACCGAACTTGGAAGTTATGGAATCCCATTATAAATAGGAAGTAATTTCCAGTAATCGATGCATAATGGAATCAAGTGATGAGCAGCTTTCCCTTGTTAAGTAAGGTAAAAGCGTTACGAATTGTGACGTCACACAGAGAACGCTCTAAAACACACGAGCAAATTAAGTGCTTCCATAGTGTCATTCAGTGATGTAGGAAAATCTGGAAAGGTTGAGTGAGACAATGGGTGAGGAAATGGGGAGAAATGGGGAGACGCTGGTGGGGGAAGAGGAGCGAAAGGAGGCAAGGAAGGAGGAGGAGTTAGAAGGAGGGGCGAAAAACGAGGAAAGAGAATGGATGAAAGAGGAGGAATGAAAAGAGGAAAAAGAGAGAGGGGGAGGGGAGGCGAGGGAGAAATGGTTGAAGGAAGGGAGAAGCGGAGAAAAGGAGTGGGTACAGAAGAGAGAAGTGATGAAAGGGGATGGGAGAGGAATAGAGTAGCAAAGAGTGGAAGAAAGAGAAAGGGGGAGGAGATAAGGATAAAATATTTATATATAGAGGGATAGAGATAGAGAGAGAGAGAGAAAGGAAAGAGCGGGTTGGAAAGTGGGGAGAAGGGAACGACGCGTAAAGTTTAAAGAGGCAGCTTAAGAAGGCAACTGCCTCGAATGATGCATTGTTGCTAGAACTTTGAGTGAGACATTACCCTTCCCCCTCCTCCCCACCCTCTCCCCTTCTTCTTTCTCTTCTTTCCCTTATCCCCTTCCCTTTTTTCCGTTCTCGCAGTCCTTCCCATCTCTGTATCTTCTTCCTCCTCTCCCCTTCTCTTCTCCCCACCTCCCCCCCCTTTAGCAACGCTAACCTTTCTCTCTCACCCCCAATGCCTTTATCCCTTGCCTCTCCTCTCTCCTCCCCCCTCCCCTCCCCTCCTCCTCCTCTCCTCTCCTCCTCTCCTCTCCTCTCCTCTCCTCTCCTCTCCTCTCCTCTCCTCTCCTCTCCTCTCCTCTCCTCTCCTCTCCTCTCCTCTCCTCTCCTCTCCTCTCTCTCTCTCTCCCTCTCCCTCTCTCTCTCCTCTCTCTCTCCTCTCCCCTCCCTCCTCCCCTCCGCTTCCCTCCTCTCTCCTCTCTCCTCCCCTCCCCTCCGCTTCCCTCCTCTCTCCTCTCTCCTCTCTCCCCCCTCCCCCTCCGCCTCCCTCCTCTCTCTCCCTCTCTCCCTCTCCCCCTCCCCTCCTCCCTCTCTCTCTCTCTCCCTCTCCCCCTCCCCCTCCCCTTCCCTCCCTCTCTCCCTCTCTCCTTCCCTCTCCTCCCCTCCCGCTTCCCTCCTCTCTCCCTCTCTCCTCTCTCCTCCCCCACTCCCCTCCGCTTCCCTCCTCTCTCTCTCTCCCCCTCCGCTTCCCCTCCCGTTTCCCTCTCTCTCTCCTCTCTCCTCTCCCTCCCCCCCTCCCGCGCTTCCCTCCCTCTCTCCCTCCCCTCTCCCCTCTCCCCTCTCCCTCTCTCTCCCCCCCCCCCTCTCCCCCCTCCCCCTCCCTCTCTCTCTCCCTCTCCTCCCCTCTCCCCCCTTCCCTCCTCTCTCCTCTCCTAGCCTCCCTCTCCCTCCTCCCTCCCCTCCCTTCCCTCCTCTCTCCTCTCCTCTCCCCTCCCTTCCCCCCTCCCCCTCCGCTTCCCTCCTCTCTCCTCTCCCTCCCCCTCCGCTTCCCTCCTCTCTCCTCTCTCCTCTCCTCCCCTCCGCTTCCCTCCTTTCTCCTCTCCTCTCCTCCCCTCCGCTTCCCTCCTTTCTCCTCTCCTCTCCTCCCCTCCGCTTCCCTCCTTTCTCCTCTCCTCTCCTCCCCTCCGCTTCCCTCCTCTCTCCTCTCCTCCCCTCCTCTCTCTCCTCTCCTCCCCTCCGCTTCCCTCCTCCCTCCTCTCCTCTCCTCTCCTCTCCTCCCCTCCGCTTCCCTCCTCTCACCTCCCCTCTCCTCCGCCTCCCCTCCCCTCCCCTCCCCTCCCCCTCTTCTACCGCTTCCTACATCTCTCTCTCCTTTGTAATTTGATACAAGTACTCGAGCGGATGTCTCCAGAAGGGGAGGAAGGGGGGGGGAGATGCGGAAGGAGTTAAGTAGACATAAATTGAGACGAGGGAAGGGATGGGCTATGGGGAGGGGGAGGGGGAGGGGGAGGGGGAGGGGAATAGGAGCAGCCTCGGATTAGGGGAGGGGAGGGGACGCGGAAACTTGTGTTATCAGTTCGTTGAGCAAGATAATTTTTTCGAGTCTTTATTTTTTTTTTTTATTCCTTTTATTTTGATCACTTGTTATCAGGGCGATGGACTTAGCATTGTTGGTCAGTTTTTTGCGTTAGTTTTAGTATTTACTGTTGTTGTTGTTTCTATCCGGTTATTATATTGTATGTTTTATTTATTATTCTCCGTACCTCAATTTGTGTATGGATTGATCACTATTCAATTTGTACATCTCTTTTTTTTTGTGTGTGTGTTTGTCTGCTTTTTCCGTGAAGTCGGAGGAACATGCCACGTGCAGATGGCGCTATTCTAATTAACGCGTACTCCCTCTGTCTCTCTCTCCTTCTCCCTCTTCTCTCTTCGTACCAGCGTAAGGAAGAATAAACATATTTTTACACCAAACTTCAAAATTATGTACCTGTTGAAGGCACGGTCTAATGAGGAATCTGTCTCTTTTTTCCATTTTCAGATTTTTGACGACGTCTACTTGTTAAAGCACCGGCGAGTGGCCCGACGTTCTGCCGACCCGTCCCTCATCCACCATGAAAACCTCGTTTCCGAACCACATGTGAGTGGCGCTAGGGCCTCGTTCAGTTCTTTAGGTAGGGGGGGAGTAGAGGGGTAGAAGGGTTGGGGGGGGTGTGGTTCTCTGCTGGAGTTGAATTTGATAAATAATTGCGACGTTGAGACTTTTTTTTTTATGTATATGTCAGGCTTTGATGATTGTGAGAGGAGTCGCGTAGGTTATCTTGACCTTTTTTTTATACAGCTAGAGCTTGCATTACAAATAGTTGCATGTCTTCCACACATTAAGCTATTCTGCATAACGCAACATATTGCTTTAGGACTAGTTGCTTTAAACTCCAATACCACTGATCAATCACACACTAAGTATGAACATAGATGTCCAGCGTCAAAGACTAACACTCGAAAAGGTGGCTCCACTTTGATATTTAGTGCCGAAGTAACAGACCAAACACTCTAATAGAAGATTGAGATTCTCTTTCGTTATCGAGTGCCTAACTACTTTACCTGGCGCTAGTTAGATTAAGCTAACTTAGATTTCGGTTAATTTAGATTTAGCTTAGCTAAGAATTACGTTAGCTTAAATTTAGCCTAGATTTAGCTTAACTTGGCTTAGCTTAGATTTATCATAGCTTAGCTTAGATTTAGCATAGCCTAGCTTAGATTTAGCATAGCTTAGCTTAGATTTAGCCTAGCTTAGCTTAGATTTAGCATAGCCTAGCTTAGCTTAGATTTAGCATAGCCTAGCTTAGCTTAGATTTAGCATAGCCTAGCTTAGCTTAGATTTAGCATAGCCTAGCTTAGCTTAGATTTAGCATAGCCTAGCTTAGATTTAGCATAGCCTAGCTTAGCTTAGATTTAGCATAGCCTATCTTAGCTTAGATTTAGCATAGCTTAGCCTAGCTTAGCTTAGATTTAGCATAGCTTAGCTTAGATTTAGCATAGCCTAGCTTAGATTTAGCATAGCCTAGCTTAGATTTAGCATAGCCTAGCTTAGATTTAGCATAGCTTAGCTTAGATTTAGCATAGCTTAGCTTAGATTTAGCATAGCCTAGCTTAGATTTAGCTTAGTTTAGATTGAAGGCATGAGCGTGCTAATTGTATCTTTGGTTGGGCAGGTGCGGTGGGCAGAACAGCAGGTGGTGAAGCGTCGAGTCAAGCGGGACTTCATGCACCAAGAGCGCGCCACTAAATACATCTCCACTTGGATGGACGATCCCAAGTGGCCGCAGATGTGGTACTTGGTAAGTGGAAGTGGATTTTACGTATTGTTTCATTCTGTCAATTGTTGTTTAGGACGTTTCGAAGAGGTGAGAAAACTTTCTGTATCGATATATTTGCTTGTGTGTGTTTTCTGTCCGATTTGTTTGTATTCATTCAGTCATTCGCTCATTTACTTGATTATCCATTTGTTTATCTATTCATTTATTTTATTTATGCGCTTCCCCTCAGAACCGCGGTGGCACTTTGGACATGAACGTCCAGCCGGCGTGGGCGGAGGGCGTGTCTGGCAAGGGCGTCGTGGTTACCATCCTGGACGATGGCTTGGAGAAGGATCACCCCGACCTCATAAAAAACTACGTGAGTCCCCCCTCTCCGTTTGAAGTTTCGTTTTCTGTGTTGATTTATAAACTTGGAACAATGTTTTTTTAAAGTTTTGCGGCTATTATTTTTACGGTAAGATGGCGTCATTCTGATTCTTGGGTAGATTTGACGTTGTTTTTTTTCTTTTCTTATTATCATCACTTGTTCTACGGCGTGCAAACAAAACGATGGTCATTCATATTTATTAATTTATTTCTTTCATTTTTATTTCATACATTTACTTACTTTACTTCTCCCTTTGTCCAGGACCCCAATGCCTCGTACGACGTGAACAGTCACGACCCTGACCCCATGCCGCGCTACGACCTGGTGGACTCCAACCGCCACGGAACGCGCTGCGCCGGAGAGGTGGCCGCTGACGCTAACAACTCCATCTGCGCCGTCGGGGTGGCCTACGAGGCGTCCGTGGGAGGTGAGGGGAACAGGCGTCTTTGGGGGTGGGGGGTGACGGGACGGTTTTAGTGTAGGAAACGCTGTTGGTTAATTGTTCCGCGGTGTAAGAGGCTTTGAGTTAGGTATATTTATTCTTTTTCTCTCTTGCACTGGTATATCTAAATAAATGAATAAAATTTAAGATTAAACTATTTTGACAGACGTTTTCACGCAAGATTTCAATCTATGAGCTTTGGAAATCTCAATGCACCTCTATAACTCCCCCCCCCCCCTCCCCCCCTTTCCCCCCCAGGTGTGCGCATGCTGGACGGCGACGTGACGGACGCGGTGGAGGCGCGGTCGCTGGCGCTCAACCCGCAGCACATCGACATCTACTCGGCGTCTTGGGGACCCGACGACGACGGCAAGACGGTGGACGGGCCGGGCCAGCTGGCCACGCGGGCCTTCGTCGAGGGCATCCGAAACGTGAGGACGACTGAGGCGTTTTGTGGAGGAGGAGGAAGAATGTTGAACGATGTTTTGGTTATATGATTGATATGTGGTTTGGTGATATGATGGGAGTTGTATGTGTTTGTAGAATGTTGGGGTGGGTTTTTCCTCTTCGTTTTTAGGTGTGTTGTTTCAGGTGTATTGATGTAGCTAATTCTATGTTTGAATGGGGGAAGTGGTAAGGCGGGATAAGACTCCTTCATCATTTATCCCCACCCATTGATATGCGGGTTATATTGGCATAACTTATTGTTTTGCAGGGTCGCGGTGGCAAGGGCTCCATCTTCGTGTGGGCTTCAGGAAACGGAGGTCGTGATCAGGACAACTGCAACTGCGACGGCTACACCAACTCCATCTGGACCCTCAGCATCTCGTCAGCGACAGGTTTGACTCGTGATTTGCCATTTGAGAGCGAAAAAAATGGACAAATTTAATATCAATTTTATTCTTGTTTTGTCGATATAGCTCGGTTCTCAATCATTTGGCTTTAGGACTCCCCTTCTCAACGCTTTCTCCGTCTTGAACGTTATTGATATCGTCTTTCCTTCCACCGCCCGCCCGCAGAAAAGGGTCGCGTCCCGTGGTACTCTGAGGCCTGCAGCTCCACCCTGGCGACGACCTACAGCTCTGGCTCGCTCGGGGAGAAGCAGATCGTGACCACCGACCTGCACCACTCCTGCACCTCCTCGCACACCGGCACGTCCGCCTCCGCGCCCCTCGCCGCCGCCATCTGCGCTCTGGCTCTGCAGGTCGGGAACCGCAACTTCTCTTGACGGGGTTATTTCGTTATTTATGCATTTGTCTGTCTGTCTGTCTGTCTGTCTGTCTCTGTCTCTTTAGGAGGAACGGGTGGGCTTGCAGGTTCTCCCAGATTGTGTGTTTTTGATTTTGGCTTCTTGACTTACGTGTTGATTTCTGTACTGGTTGGAAGGGTCATTTACATATCAAAGATTATGTTTGTCGCCGTCATTTTATTTTGCCAACGCCAGCCAAGTGTTCATTCCTCCTGATTTAATATCCCCCTTGAACTGCCTCATCCCTCTCGACTTGGCAAAGCAATTAGGACCAAATACACCTACAAGAAGGACGTTTCATTCTCAGGTGAACCGGGATCTGACGTGGCGCGACATGCAGCACATCGTGGTCCGAACGGCCCGCCCGGAGAACCTCGAGGCACCGGACTGGCAGAGCAACGGCGTCGGCCGACATGTCTCGCACAGGTTGGTTTCTCGAGCTTTGCGCAAGGCAAGTGGGTGTGAGTGCGAGTGCGAGTGGGAGTTTGATTGTGATTGTGATTGTGATTGTGATTGTGATTGCGTGTGTTATCTATGTTTGTGAGAGAGAGAGAGAGAGAAAGAGAAAGAGAAAGAGAAAGAGAGAGATTATGTAGATTATATAGGAAAGATGATATGCAAGTGCTAGGTTTATCCGTGTTTGCGTAAGCCTTGTGTTAGTTCTTTTGTAGTTCTCTGCACTGACCATTTCCATAGCGCACATACATTATCTAAATGCCGAAAGCATCCCATCCATTCCAGATACACAAAGCCGAAAAAAACACCTTATCCCCCCCCCCCCCGACCCTCTTTCACCACCGACTTCGTAACCACTTAGCTTCTCCTTTTACAAGAGCCGTTTCATTTCCCACCGCACGCAGGTTTGGCTACGGGCTCATGGATGCGTACGCCATGGTCCAGCTGGCCCGCAACTGGACCAGTGTCCCGACGCAGCGCAAGTGCGAGGTGGCGGCGTCGCACATCGACAAGTGAGTCTCTTAGCCAGCTGGTTTTGTTATTATTGTTTTTGGTGCTGTTGTTTTTGTGTTTTTTGTTACGATTATAGTCTGTGATTAATATGTTTGTTATTCTTATCATTGTTTTTATTACTATTATGGTGATGATTATGGTTTATTATCATTACCATTATTTTTGTTATTCTTATTGTTTTTTTATTACTATTATGGTGATGATTATGGCTTATTATCATTACCATTATTTTTGTTATTATTATAATTGTTTTTATTACTATTATGGTGATGATTATGGTATATTATCATTATCATTATTAATATGATGACACCATTACCACTGAGCCCTTTTTTCTCGTCCAGACTGATCCCCCAGAAGAGCTTTGTCACGCTGGAACTCGACGTCCAAGACTGTCCAGGTGTCAACTACCTCGAGCACGTGCAGGCCAAGGTGAATAAGTGCGGCCTTGTTGCATGTAGATACTTTTTTTTCCCAGTTCATGCTGATGGAGAGAAGATGCATAGAAATGTTTCTCTTCCTATTTTTGTGTGATATGCTGTGATATGAATGTTTATTCCTGTTTTTTTAAATTTTCTCTTCTTTCTCCTTGTTTCCCACTTTTGTTTCCCCCGTTTTCTCCCTTACCTTTCCCCCTTTCATTATTATTTTTACCTCCCCACCCTCATCCCCCCTTCATTTTCCCTCCCCCCCTTCAATTTCCCTCCCCCCCTTCTATCCCCCCCCTTCTATCCCCCCCCCTTCTATCCCCTCCCCCTTCTATCCCCCCCCTTCCATTCCCACACATCCCCTTCATCTCGTTCCTTTTTCTCCCCCCAAGGTCTCGCTGACAGCTGACCGCCGAGGGGACATCGAGATCTACCTGTCGTCCCCGTCGGGCGTCAAGTCGACCCTCCTCGCCCAGCGCCCGCACGACAACTCCCGCACGGGCTTCCACGTGAGTCGCGTCGCGTCTCGGGCCCGCTTCCAGCGACGCTTTGGTTTCGGATGATGATGAGGATGATGACTTTTGTTTCGGATGATGATGAGGATGAGGACTTTTGTTTCGGATGATGATGAGGATGAGGACTTTTGTTTCGGATGATGATGAGGATGATGACTTTTGTTTCGGATGATAATGAGGAGGATGACTTTTGTTTCGGATGATGATGAGGATGATGACTTTTGTTTCGGATGATGATGAGGATGAGGACTTTTGTTTCGGATGATGATGAGGATGAGGACTTTTGTTTCGGATGATGATGAGGATGATGACTTTTGTTTCGGATGATGATGAGGAGGATGACTTTTGTTTCGGATGATGAGGATGATGACTTTTGTTTCGGATGATGATGAGGATGATGACTTTTGTTTCGGATGATGATGAGGATGATGACTTTTGTTTCGGATGATGATGAGGATGATGACTTTTGTTTCGGATGATGATGACTTTTGTTTCGGATGAGGATGAGGATGATGACTTTTGTTTCGGATGATGAGGATGAGGATGACTTTTGTTGCGGATGATGATGAGGATGACTTTTGTTTCGGATGATGAGGATGTCTTTTGTTTCGGATGATGATGAGGATGATGACTTTTGTTTCGGATGATGATGACTTTTGTTTCGGATGAGGATGAGGATGATGACTTTTGTTTCGGATGATGAGGATGAGGATGACTTTTGTTTCGGATGATGATGACTTTTGTTTCGGATGATGAGGATGAGGATGACTTTTGTTTCGGATGAGGATGAGGATGATGACTTTTGTTTCGGATGATGAGGATGATGATGACTTTTGTTTCGGATGATGATGATGAGGATGACTTTTGTTGCGGATAATTACTTTTGTTTCGGATGATGAGGATGATGACTTTTGTTTCGGATGATGAGGATGATGATGACTTTTGTTTCGGATGATGAGGATGAGGATGACTTTTGTTTCGGATGAGGATGAGGATGATGACTTTTGTTTCGGATGATGAGGATGAGGATGACTTTTGTTTCGGATGATGAGGATGAGGATGACTTTTGTTTCGGATGATGATGACTGATTTTTTCTCTTTATGATAATGATTATGAAAACTTTTTTAAATGGTGGTGATTGATATATATATTTTTTAGATAATGATTATGAGAATTATTTTTATAATGGTTATAAGGAAGATTGTTGTTTTAGAATGGTGATTTATTTATATTTTTTCTTTGGTTGAAAATGGTGAACGAAAGTAAAAAAAAAAAAAAAAAATAGTAATAAGAATCATAAATAATAAAATCATTTTCTTAAAAAAAAAAAAACAATGCAAGAATATAATCAAAATAATGGATACCAAAATATATATATATATAAACCTCTTATCTATAATCCTATCGCTTACATTAAAAAAAATTCTTTATCACTAAAAAAGGTGAAAATAAAAACTTCTTTGTACCCTCAGTCGTGGCCTTTCATGACCGTCCATATGTGGGGTGAGCGGCCGCTGGGGAAGTGGAAGCTGGAGATCCACAACAACGGACACTTCTTCACCACAGGTAAGTCTAGAGGAGGTGGAAGTGGAAGTGGAAGTGCAGGTGGAAGTTGTGGTATGAGTGGAAATGGAAGTGGTTATGGAAAAGTGGAAGTGAAGGTGGAAGTGCAGGTGGAAGTTGTGGTATGAGTGGAGGTGGAAATGGAAGTGGTTATGGAAAAGTGGAAGTGAAGGTGGAAGTTTTGGTATGAGTGGAGGTGGAAGTGGTTATGGATGAGTGGAGATGGGTGTGGATCTTTGGATCGTGAAAGAGGATGTTGATGCGGAAATGTTTGGCGTGGAAGAGTGCACGGGAGTCGGGTGGAGAGAGAGAGAGAGAGAGAGAGAGAGAGAGAGAGAGAGAGAGAGAGAGAGAGAGAGAGAGAGAGAGAGAGAGAGAGATGACTTTGGGTGGAAGTTGTGGTATGAGTGGAGGTGGAAGTGGAAGTGCAGGTGGAAGTTGTGGTATGAGTGGAGGTGGAAATGGAAGTGGTTATGGAAAAGTGGAAGTGGAAGTGCAAGTGGAAATGGAAGTGCAAGTGGAAGTGGAAGTTGTGGTATGAGTGGAAGTGGAAATGGTTATGGAAAAGTGGAAGTGAAGGTGGAAGTGGTTATTGAAAAGTGTTTATGGGTGTGGATCTTTGGATCGTGAAAGTGGATGTTGATGCGGAAATGTTTGGCGTGGAAGATGCACGGGAGTCGGGTAGAGAGAGAGAGAGAGATGACTTTGCGCCGAGTGATTGTCCGCGATTGGTGCGCGTGAAGTGAGCAAGAGACGGGCGGGGGGGGGGGGGGGGGGGGCGGGAAGGGAGTTGATGGCTGGGAATTGAATTGGGGAGTGGAAAGGGACAATCAAGCAGGCGGGAACGGGCCGGGGCATGCAGGCACCACTCGCACACGTACACGCACATCCACGTCCACATCCGTATCCAAATCGTATCCACACCCATATCCATATATCCTATATCCACATCCCCACATCCATACACACATCCACACCCTAACTCACACCCACATCCACACCCACACCCACACCCACATCCACACCCACACCCACACCCACACCCACACCCACATCCACACCCACATCTACAGCCACACACACCGTACACTAATTATACGATCCACTTACTGTAGACTGAATGACAGGCTCAGTATGTGAAGAAGTAGAACCTCACGAAAACCAACCCGCATTGGCCGCCAGACTTGCGTGGCTGGATGTGGCATCGTATTTTAGAATCATTGGTGCTGGTGCGATGTCCTGTGTGGGTATGGTTGATGTTTTTCGGTGGATAGATTAATGATTCTAAGGAAATGCATGTAAGTAAATAAAAAAAGGGGTAGAAAAGAATTCATTTTGGGTTTACATTTTTTTTTCTTTTCTTTTTTTTTTTTTCTTTTAGAGCAGGAAGTCGACTGTGGGGGGGTCGTCTGTTTTTTTTTCTTTTCTTTTCTTTTTCATAGTATTTACAAAGGGATGCGTTAGTTTTTTGTTTTGTGTGTGTGTGTGTGAAAAAATCGTATTGTAGCAAGTTCGGTTTGGTATTAATGTTTTTTTTAAGGGGGAAGGGGGCATTTGCGTGGCTCAGGTAATTAGTTTTATTTATTTATCGTTACTGTATTGTTTAGTTGTGAAGGGACACTTAGATATTCATCTTCCACCCGAAAAAAAATGTCTGCCTGTCATATAGTTACTTGTTTTTACGGGCGATGGAGAGCAGCTCTCACCAAAGTTAAAGGATTTTAAAAGAGCTTATGAATTGAGTTTTAATAGATTTTAGGTGCAAGGAGTAATTTTTGTCTTACTGTGTATTGACTTGAGACGAATTACAGAACGTAGATAATTCGAAAAAAGTTATGCTTAACATTATTAGTTAAGATGTTTTTGGAATTTGTATATTCCCTATCTTCGTCTTTTTAAATGTGATGATTTTTTTTTTTTTGTTATGGTGAAAAATATATTTCAGGGGAATAGCAATATCTACACACTATTTTTTGTCTTAAATTTATTTTTTGCTTATGATATGAAGTAACAATTTACCCATTTCAACCTCCTTTAACATTAAGAAAAGCTAACAAATTAGTCTTAAAAGTTACATCATTAGCTGTATTCTTATTTATAACAATTAAGAAATCACGTATTTTTTTCCAGGCTATCCTGTTTTTGTTCTATGTTAAATTGAACTGAACAGCAATAATTACAGAAGTTTTAGAATGGAGATATTCGTGCGGAAAAGATGAATATGACATGTTTTTTTTTCTTTCTTGGTTCGTTATTAGCGTTGTTTTTATTATTGATATTTTTATTTGTTTAATCATCTAATTGTTTGTTTATTTATTTGATTTGTTTATTTTTTAAAACAAACTATATAAAAATAAATAAATAAACAAACAAACAGACAAATAAATGAACAAACAACTGAACAAAGCTCCATTCTTTTCCCACACGCCTCTATTATAGAAATTATCAATAATTTTGAGTGCTTGTCATTTTCTATCCAATGGAATGTTGGATACCGGAGTCGGAAGACCTTTTACCATAATCGATAATTATTAACTTTATTTGCCTTAGTGTTTTTAGAGATTATAGGCAAGAGGGGATTTTTTTTTTTGGCTAGTTTATAGATCGTAATTAAGTTTACTATATTTTTTTGTGTTCAAGAAGTGACCATTGATTTTTTTTTCTGTTAACAACGATGCAATATAAAAAAAAAATCTATAAATAACTTTATCAGATTTGGATTTCTATGAGAGTTCAGAGGGAAAAAGATGCATGGTGGTTTGTAAGGATTTCTCCTATTGTGTGGCCATTGTTTTCCAGTTTATATGCTAAGGAAAAAACTAAAATGGAATCTGTAATACGATGCCTGAATTTAACTGCATGGTTTTTTCTCTTTGTCTCTCAAGAGTTGATGATAGAGAGTTTTGGTGATGGAAATTTTGTAATGTTCATTTCTTTCCTTTTTATTTTTGTTTGATTTCTTTGAAAGATTATTGCACCAAAGTGTAGACTCTTTTATTATTTTTTTTTGTCTTCAGGGTCCAGTTTGTATAATACATAGTTTTTTTTTGAGTATTTTTTTTTTATAGTGGTTACTCTCCCTGCTTTTCATAATCCGAATCATAGGCTCCACCAGGGTAATGGCTACCTTAATTTCTCTCTTCAAGTACGCTGTGGTTTTTGGATAACTCTCTTGTGTGAGACTGATTGCGCTAGATGACTTTTGACCAGTGCTTTGGTGGCGGGGGGGTAGTAGTACTGGACTGACCATGGGGGGGGGGGGGGTTCACGGGCCACGATTCCCACTGAGTGTGTGCACCCGGGGAGAGGCAGACTACTTTGATCATAGTGTAGCTAAAGTGCACTGCCCCCCTTCCTGCCTGCTGCTGCCTCTGCTGACCCTTCTGTTCCTGCTGCTGCCTTCTAGGAGCCACCCTACTGGAGCGCTGGACACTCATCTTTTATGGCACCAGAACAAACCCAGACAAGTGGCAGGCACGCGGGGGGCGCAGAGACCGTGGTGGGGGGGTGGGGGGAGGAAGGGAGACCGCCCCTGCCATCTCCCGTCCTCCTCCGCCTCACCCGTCGACCACTCCTCCTACCACGACCACCACATCTACCACACCACCTGGTACCACACCTAGACCATGGCACTCTTACCAGCCTAAAAAACCCACCTACTCCTTACCCCCACAACCTCCACACTACGAGTCGCATCCCGCCCCCATTCGCCCGCCCAATCACCGCGACAGCTCCTATCACAAGGGTAACTAAAGGGGGTCTTCCCCAATCTTCCCCAATCGGTAGCAGCACCCTCGTAATCAGCATGCGAATGGTAGCTCTGAATGGCAGTTGTGCATGCTTTATGTGGGGCCTTCCTGTTGATCTCACATCCAGCGAACCTCTTTTGTTGTCATTGTGGCTGTTGTTGTTCCCGGAGCATGGTTTCTTGGAAACGTTGAACTAAAGACTGGATTGAAATGAAAAAAAAAAATCCATTTTAAATGTTCGTTCATTTTTTTTTTTAATTCCGTAAAAAGGAAAGTACATAGGTACTTTAATAATATAGCACGGGAGACATGAAGCGTTTGTCTAATGAAGGGCTCCTGCATGGCGAAGTTGAGTATTACAATTGCGTCTACAGGGGTGTGGTTTCCAAGTCATTCCGGGGGGGGGAAAGCATGAGAAGATTCTAGACTTTTCAAAGGCCTTAATAGTATATATGTGGCAATGTGTAACGAAATTATTTGTTGGTAAAAAAAAAAAAAAAAAAAAAAAGTGGTTTAATATCCACGCCTCCAAGACTTGAACTGTGGTTACTGATATCCTCAAGGAAGGGACATCAGTCACCGGCTTTGACTGCAGTACCCCATTCATCTCTCCTCTGCCAGTGCAGCCAGCCTTGTAGGATTAAAAAAAAACAAAACCTTAAACGCCACTGTCGAGTTCCAGACTTATTGTTGCTTCGGAGATGAGTCAGTTGCATGTTCGTCAATAGTGTATGGTTTGCTTTCAGTTCCCTTGAGTGTCCTAGAATAAATTCCTCACGGATTGTTGCCCAGAAGCGCGCAGTAGTGAATAATTCCCACATGCTGGAATGACTGTAATTGTGAGTATGAATATAAGTGTACAATCTGTAGTAAGAAGAGCTGTACTGAGGATGGCTGATGTAACCATTGTGCTTTACGGCGAGGATGGCATTGAGTGAAGACAGTCCATCGAGATCAGCTGATCAGGGCGGTGCATGAGCGCCAGAGCTCCTTAAGAGAGGAAGCATGATGTATTTTTTTTTTTTTCTTGTTAATATCCTTTGTTATGGTCTGCTTTTGTATATGGGAGATTATGTAAAAGGAGAATATAAATGTGGCTGATGTTTTTTTTTTATTATTATTATTACAATGTGTAAAGAAACATGCTCATATTGTCCTTTCTTTTGCCATTTGTTTTCTTTCTATTTTATTCAGTGTGCTCTTAAGACCTGTGCATTATATTAAATGCTTGTGCATGTATTTTTTAATGATTTTTTTTTCTTTTTTAGGGATAAATAATAATTATGATTTGGATAAAAAAATTCTTTGACCTAATGATAACCTATGAGTTGCATTACTATTTTCTTATGTTTTTTCACTGATTCAGATACTGGTTAGGATGAAAAGCGGGTCATTGATGTACATAATCATGACGAGTTTATGGAGGGAGGGATTAGGGAGATGAAGAAGCATGCACTGATCATTCTCCTGTTTCCCACTCAAATGCAGTACGGAAGTGCAACTTTGACTAACGGGCCTTGTTTCCTGCAGACAAAGCTGAGGTGAAGGAGTGGAGCCTGATCCTGTACGGCACGGAGACGGAGCCGGGGCAGCCTGTGTCCCCGCAGCAGGGCGACCAGTCCCCCGACGACCCCCACGCCAGCGACCCCGCCGTCCACCAGTCGATCGACACCACCGAAGGCAAGACGGAGACCCGGGACCCTGACAGCTCGGGCGTGGGCCACTCGTCGGCTACGGCAGCCTCGCCGACCCCGACGCCCCAGACGCTACAGCTGGCAGCCCTCCAGAAGGCGCTGCCACCCGGCTGCAGCCGCGTGGACGCCGCCGGGGCATGCATAGGTTTGTGCCTTGTGGTGGTGGTGGTGCACTTGGTGGTGGGTGGTATCCTTGTGGGGCAGGCGAGCCCATGGAAGGCGCCGAGCGCTGGGGGGCAGCCCCGGCACTCCCTGCACGGGCGTCGGCTGGGCGAGGCCCTGCGCGCCGCAGGAACACTTGTTAGTGAATCTAAGTGTGACGCCCAGCAAGAGGGGGGGGCTGCGCATAGTGCATCGCCAGCCTTATTACAGCAGCCGACCTTGTTAGTTAGGTGCAGTTAGTGTCAAGGATTTTAGCTTTTTAGTCTTTTTATTTGTACAACGTAATGAATGGATTTACACTTGAGGATGATGAGTCCCTTTGTCGTGGCTGAATCGGAAGAAAGCCCTTCAGGAGCAGGTCAGTAGAGTGATGTCCATGTCCATGACCTGATGCTTCTGAAGCCAGGTGCCGAGATGGGTCTTGGAGGTTAGTCTACTGATGGCAACATTGACCAGATAATTCCAGGGTTTATTAACTATAATTTTCAGCAGAGTTCACAAAGACTGAAACGAAACAAAAATTAAAAAAGTAAAAAAAAAAAAAAGCTAAATCAAAAAACCCTCCAGCTCTTTTGATGTATAGATGTTTGAAAGCTAAAAAAAAAAGGCTTTAAAAACATGGAAGCACAGACTTCTCATCTGCCCTTGAGGATTGTTTCATAGAGTGCCTTTGGCATTTTATACTCATTTTTACTCTACAAACTTTAGATATATATATAAATATATCTTGAAGCTGCCTCTGTAGTCTTGGGCTAGATAGCCTTGTGAGTGTTGAGCTTTAGTGTTGGAGCCAGAATTCTAGCCACCAGTTATTTGAGGGGGGGGTTTTGGCCCTAATTTAATTTGGGGGGGGGCCAGACTTTTTACAGAAACTTATGGCATTTTTTAAGATTATTTTTGTATTTTACTTTTAAAAGGTCTTATGGTACATGTTCTTTTTATTTCTATTTTCTTGTATACTTTTATTTTTGGTTCTTTTATTTTTCAGTCAATATACGAGATTCCCAGTTAATTTCAATGTGTTCCGTATGTGTGTGTGCTGGAGAGGGAAGGAGGAGGAGGAGGAATTGACAGTGAAAATGGAAGTTAGGTCAGAGTCTCTTGCCAGACTAACGAATGGGGAAAATCCTGTGTTATTATTTATGGCACGTCTTCCACCAGGGAATATACACCAAAAAAAAGTCTTGTAGCCGTTTTGCTTACATACCGTTCAGAGAATGAGCTAAAGTGGGTGGAGAAATCATAACCTGTTACTAGTAGCTAGTTGTCAGAACCAGCAGTTGAGATAGCAGGTGTTGGCAGGGACCTCTGAGAGAGAATTTTTTTTTGTGATGTTTCGTATAGCTCGATAACTCTGGTAAATTCTCTACAAGCCTCTGGCTATGTCTTAGGTGCCTCCTGCATTATGTACATCATGTTGTTAGTAATATTATCATAGTTTCTACTATTATTTATTGGTATTATTATTATTATTATTATTATTATTGTCAGTAATTCTTTATTCCTATTCTTTTATTAGTAGCACTATGATTTCAGTTAGGATTAATAATGATCATCATAGTGATGATATTTATCATCATTTCCTCGTATCATGGATATTCCTAGTTATAAGATGAATTAAGTTTTACCCTTTCAAGAATGTGGAAGTATTTTATACCAGTGCCATTACGCGTGTGTGAAACTATTGCACATTTCCTTGATGAGAGACCATTAGTATTATTTTTGCGTGTGTGCAGCAATAGTTTGATGGATATTATAAGACTTTCACAGATCTTGTATTATGCTCATTACATATATTTTGTACTCTTGATGGCTCCAGCTGCATGTTGGCTGTTACAAGTCTGAGGACTCTAGGGGAATGACGCATTGAAAGTTGACAATATAAATGTATCGGTTATTGTTGTCAGTCAAAACGAGTCCAGGTTCATAGCAGAAGGAAATAGACTGTTGTTCAGTTTGTGTAGGTTAAGTAGTTATATTTGCTGAAAAGTCTTTTGATTCAAGTAAAGTTATGTCAATTATTTTTTTTTTGAAAGTAAGACCTAAATCTGTAGCATGTAGGTAATTGATTCCTACTTTTATTGTCTGTATATTGGGGGATTTTCAGTACCTATTTTAATGATCAGTAATATTATCATCATTGCTATTTTATTTTCATTATTATTATTGTGTGATGTTGATATAGTTTTTATAATTTTTTCAATTTCTTTTTTTTTTTTTTTTTTTTTTTTTTTTTACTGTATCTATTTATTCATTTTGCATGGGTGGACCTGAGTACGAGTTTTCTTACCTCACTTGTAACCAAAGATTTTTTTTTGTATTGTGGTTAAACTGGTTGGCTTTGCTACCTAGTACTTGTATGAGTAAGGTTCCCTCTGTTATGTTATGAGGGGACACATTTTCATTGCCGAGATGTAAAAATGTTCTACAGTCACCAACAGATGTACTTTTATCATTTTTTAAGAAATCATGGGTGACCTTGATATAAGACTATAACTTTCGTCGCGTGTGTTTTGACTCGGTGACTGTGAGTTGTATATAGTGAATGTTGATTGACTGCAGTCTCTCTTTTGCTAAAAGATTAATAAAAACAACTTTGCAACGAGCTCTGTATAACTCGTTCATCACCACCTCTCACGATGTATATAAGTATGAATGTGGTGTCCTTTATGTGATGTGCATCTTTTTCCTTCCTCTATTTTCTTTTGAGAAATGGTGCTCATCAGGTGATGCCAAGTTTGAAAATCCTTCTTGGGGTGGGAGGGGGGGGGGGGAGAAGGCTAGGAGGAGGAGAAAAAGATAAGAAATGGAAATAGGAGAATATATTTATCATGTTCAATAAGTGGGGCTCAGTAATCAAGGAAAGTGTTTAATGTATGGGTTTCAGCAGATACTTTTGTGTTTTTTTTTTTTTTTTTCTTAGCATTTCTAGATAACAGAAGTGGTAATAGAAGGATTTTGTGTCATCTTTTGGTGCAATATTGATTCTGATCTGATTGTAAAATGTAAATCATTCTTTAAAAGAGGAATAAGTATTTATCTAGTTTGTAGGAAGGTTCATATTATTTTTTGTTGCTAATAGACTTCTAGTTTTACATTTGTGAAATATCAAAATGCACTTTTTATTTACTGCAATATAACAGAAATATAATAACAAGATGTATCTATATAATATTTTGTCTCTTGTCTGTTTAAAGACTGTTGTTTCATGAAATATGGATTGCTAAACATAAACCTGTTCTAAACTTTTGAAAAAGTAAAACAAAAGACATTCCAAATATTAAATGCTAATTATAATCTTCTTGAATATGAGTGGGGTTTGTTTATTTCTCAGAATCTGAATTATAGAGGAAATTGATATTAAGAGGAAGAGCTCTTCATTTGATTGATCCTAAAATGTTTTGATCATTTCAAACAAATTTGAAGGATGTAAATTTTCTGTACAGTTCATAGTTGGATTAACAAAAGGACTTTTTAAAATTGATTTTAATCTCCTGTAAATAGTCAGGGAGTAAAAATAAGAAATTATTTGGTAATATTAGTCTTGAGTAATTGCATGCATATATCCTAATGCATTGTGATATGAAAGGGGAACGAAAAAGTGTGTTTTTTTATACGAGTTATAACACAAGAAGTAGAGTAATAAAGCGGGTTTCACAATAGCCATTTCTAATCTTTACTTGCCAGACTACTGCTGTGAAGAAAGAAAGATATCATGTGCACATGTGCAGGCAGGTGCTGGATATGTTGTATGTACTGTATGTTAAAGTGTTTATGTAATCTTAATGTGGTACTTAAGAATGGAACAGAGCGAAGGTTTTTCATCTTGTTGCCACTCTCAGCTGGTGACGTACCTTGAATCACATATGGCTAATGATTGTTATGTTTTTTGATAGTGAGTAGGATGTAAGTTTGCATGATTCTACAGGATTAGGTATATATAGATAATGAAGCGAGATATTCTGCACTTGTTTAATCACGGAGAGCATCAGCGGTGTTTGTGAAAGGCTTTAGTGTTAATGGTGAATGCAAGTTTTACCTCTTAAAGGTCTATATTATTGTTGTTTGTTCACTATAGAAGTTCTTTTGATTTTATTCATATATTTTACTTCGCCGCTTCCAGATTTTGCCATACTTTAAGGTGCAACCTTTTTTAAATTATTTAGTTACATATCCGCAATAATGCAGGTTTCAAAAGTTAGTGCAGGAAGTTCCAGAATACAAAATATTCTCCTGTTTAGCTTTATCATAAATGAACATACCAAATAATAAAATGTGTACATAGGTTTGAAGGTGTATGTGTGCAAACGTCTTCGTATAAATTTATATGTGTAGATGATTTGTGTTGTCCGCCCACGCCCATGCCCACGCACACACACACGCACACTTGAACAGGCACACGCACACTTGAACAGGCACACGCATACACACTTGAACAGGCACACGCATACACACTTGAACAGGCACATGCACTACACACTTGAACAGGCACACGCATACACACTTGAACAGGCACATGCACTACACACTTGAACACTTGCACTCTTTGAGTCCCATACATGCACACTAACAATCAAGAGCATACACAAATGCATTCAAGCACATCTATATGCTACCTATATGAAATTACTGTAATATAGTTTCTCAGCAATAAGATATTGAAACCATCAGTTCCACATTGATGTTTGAGATTAGAGTTCAAAGAATTCTGCCAAATCTTTTGTATTTTTAAACATTTTCTTTCTTTACTACTTTGTTTTACTGCTAAATAGTTTCTTGTAATCTTCCCTATGTTTTTGTTGTTGTTTTTCTTTATTCATGGGGCATAATTTTCAATTTCTTTTCTGGTACATTGATATTCTTAGTTATTTGATATAAGAGTTGATATTATTAGCAAGGTGATGGATACCCATGATGGACTATGTTTTGTCATGGATATTACTGTTGAAGTTTTTGTTGGTGATGTTTTAGTTACTATGAGTAAGTTAGACTTCATTATTATGAAGTTACATGCAGTTCGTATGAGATCTATGATATTTTTATTCACTATTCACTGCAATCTTTTCTGTCTCTGAAAGCGTTCTTATTATGGCATTTCTTTTGCAACGTATTTTGGATTAAGTGCTGTGTCATGTTCCTTGTTTGTTGCAATATATTGAGAGGGTTATTTAGTGCTTCTCATAATTATCAGTCTTAAAAGCAATTGCGAGAAAAAAGCCCCTTTCTTGAAACTCATGGTTGTGACCCTCATTTCCTGAGGGTCACAGGATGGTTTGAAAAATATCTAAATTTTAGTAGGAAGAGAGAATATCCTGATAATACCAAATAGGGCAAAGTTTTCACATTAGGAATACAAAATATAAATTTCTTGCTCATTAGAATATAGTAAAATTGAGTTTTTTTTTTTTTCTATCTATAAATCGTAATGATGAAACACCAACTTTATTTCTGCTGTCAGGGTCACCAGGCTATAAATGTGTGTTCAGGGTCACATATAAAAAGATTTGGGAAAAAAATGATGTACAATGTTCCTTCAATTTCTTACACTACTTTTGCCTTCTTTATATATATATTCTTGGTCTTTGTATAAATAATTTTTGTTTGTGCTGGCAGTGATTGTGCTGTGGTTCAGTGCAAAACTTGTGAATCCGGAATGTGAAGAGAGAAAAGACATTTTCTGTTTTGAGTTCCTGTTTAATTGTTAAATTTCCTGTAGTTCCTCCTGTTTGATGTATTTTAGGTTGTTGATCGGAAGATATTTGTCGAGAATTCCAGAGAGCAGAATTCTTCCATGTCCATTCTGAAGTGTAGGGTCCAAAGAGGGGAAAAAAAAGAAAAAAAAAAAAAAAAGAGAAAAAAGTAAAAAGGTAGAATAAAATATATTTTAGATTGTTTTTATTTTTGTTTTATATTTTTATTTTTTTTGCATGGATGAGTATTTTTTTGTTATAAGTGTTGAGAGAAAGAGAGAGAGGGAGAGATATGACGATGTGGAGAGCTTGTCGTTGTGCATTCTGGACCGTCATTGAAAACCATCCGTAAATTGGCTGAGGTATTTGAATGTCCTCCTAATAGGATGGTACAAGTATTTCTCCTTAGTATTAAAATTGGTGAGTTTGTAATACTGCAAGACCTCAGTATGTCTTGTAAACTGGACTGAAATTGAAAAAGAAAATGAGAAAAAAAAAGAGTGCAAAATAAAGAAGTAATGTTTAGTAAGCTTAGTGACAGTGTGTGGCTTCAGCTTGAATGATTCTGTATTATGCTGAAGTTTATTTATATTAAGTACCTGTCAGCCTGCCTGCCTGTTCACTTGTTTTCTTTATGTAATACCGAGCTCAATTGTGAATGCTTGATAGAAACTGGTTGAAGGAAAGATTTTTTTTTTTTTTAATGAGGTGTGTGTATTTATAATTAAGGAACTTTCTGTGTTGGTGTTTTAAAGCTGCAAATCTTTTTATATATTACAAGTTTTTTGAGGGAAATGGTTGTGGAGAAGTTTAGTGTTCTCTGTCACATATCGTATGTTTGTCTTTGTAAAGAGGTCACAAGTGACTTAAATAAAAAGATTTTTTTATCCATGTCTTTTTTAACTTTGGTAGTTCATAATGATTAGGCTCTTTGTCAAAGCTTCAAATACCATGAATGTGACTTCCATGGAATAGCTTTATCTCACAGAAATGAAGCTTGATTTGATTTTGGCAAATCCTCAAAGATATGCCAGCAATATTTGTGTGATCAGCATTTATGATGATTAAGTCAAAGCAGATTGTTACTCTCTTGCTTGCTCTTGTTACATTAAAATTTATCTTTGAAATCTATTCCACAGTGATTTGATATGCTGCTGACCATATACTTTTAGCTCACATTTTTCTTGTGCTGAATACCTACCAATTAATGAAATGTAAGAAAAAACTGACAAGGCCTTGCTAGTCCATAGACTTTAACCCGTTAATGACGTGTGACAAGATATCACGTCAAGTGGTGGCTATCCTCCTGGCTGGTGTGCTGGGTGATCAGGTGTACAGCACTTGGCCGCGGGCTATTCGCGGCCAGGCGAATAGCCCGAGGCATTAGGCTTATGTGTTTGAAATATCCTGGCGTTTCGACCATTTGGAGCCAAAACAGCCCCGTCATTAACAGGTTAATTAAAGAAGGCCATTCAAAATTTTAAGGACTGTCACATACCTGAACAAGTCATGATTATATACTTTAACTGTTGTGTTTACCATCCTGGAAGAATGATCTTGAGCTCAGACTCTTGCTTTGCCTTTTAATTGGCTGAATTTTGCAATTAGCCAATTAAAAGGTTTCGGACAGTTGAAGATAATGAGCATAGTATTTTACGATGTCTCAAGGTTTGTGTGCGACTCATACATACTTTTGAAATAGTTTTTGATGATTTATTAGAAGCATGCTCTATCCTTCTCCTATGTTGCAATGCATCTTGCAGCAGGATTGGGAAAATGTTAAAAGGCAAGAAATGTCTTCCCATAAAGGAATTGCTAACAGCTGAGGTGTTATTTTTATTTATTATTTTAAGCCATGTATGTATCTTGGAATGGCAGTCTAAATGTATTTTATAAGTTTTCTTTTTTGGGTGACAGGTTTTCCATATTTTTTTTTCTTTATACATTTAATAGCATTAGGTAAGGAGAATCAAGGTAACTTTATAAATGCTTTCTATATCATGCAAACATTTACCATTTCAAGGTGGAGGGAACATCTGTGTTGGTTCACACTATTTTTATATTTTTGGTTAGATTTTTCCCTTTTTTGTAGTGCATGCTGCAATTTCAGTCAAGTACCAATACCAGTATGCCTTCAGTATTGAACATTTATAGTCTTCTTCCCTAATAGGAGTTTCATGTTAATCAGTAATGATTAATCATTGTGCACATTAATTTCAAAGAATTTTAGTACTTGTATTTGGAAAGCACTAAAATCTTTTAATCCATTTTTTACGTGCTATTGTTTATAAAATATTATCAAGATAAATAAAAAAGATGTGTACAAAACTCCATTTGCTTTTTCTGCATTTAATCAAAGGCTCTAAAATTAGTATAATACACATCACTGAAAGAACTGGTATGGTTTGAGACGATGCGTGCTCCACAAGCCAGTTTGATTTTGCCTGACACAATTTTTCAGTTTGATTTATGGCTGGTGTTATTTTGCAGATGAATAGAAAAGTGTGTTTGTATTTACAGATGTTTTATGTAGTTAGTGTGATTTATGTAATTTATGAAACTCTTAACCCATTCACGCCGGTTGACGTGATAGCACGTATTGTGGTTTTCGCGTCAGACGCCCTGGACGCGCTATGAGGGGAAGCCGCGCGCTCGGGTAGAGCGAGCGGGCAACCGAGGCTTGCGGCTTGTGCGCCCGAGAATCTCGAGGCGTTAGGCTTATGCGTTCGAGAACCCCGGTATTGCGACCGCGCAAAGCCGGAACTGCCCCGGCGTGAATGGGTTAAGGAAGTGTAATTATGTTAGATCATTTTATTTTATTTCTGGAGTCGGTGGATTATTATGTAATAAGACTTAAGGTACAATCACTCCATGTTTCAAGTAAAACTAAGGCACTGCTGTGTTATCAATGAGTCAGTCCTTGAAAAGGAACTTGTATTTAGAGGCACACTTTTTATATTCCTTCTTTCTTTCTAAAAAAAAAACCGTCCGTACTAAAACGTACTTTGTCGTAAATAGATTATATTAGTAAAAGAATATTGACACCTTCTATATGAATTTCATCTATATGTTGTCGTTTGCCATCCCTCAATAGCTAGACTTAATAGCACAGATTATCTTAAACTCAAAAGCAAGAGAGAAAGAGGAGGAAAGACTATAAGGGTTAATGCTACCAGCTAAAGAACTAAACATGGCTGTCCTACCCTGGCTTGCATGAGGTTCAGTGCCGAAACTAAATACTTGTATATACATATTGTAATTGGTTGAGAGCAGCTGCATATATTAGCCAGGGATGGTTAACTCTGTATGAGATTTCTGCATGTTTCAGAATGTTCGCAACCTTTTCTAATTGATACAGATGTGGGTACTAGGAAGAAGAGAGAGATTCTCCTCCGTAAGTTACTTGTAGCGGCAAAGAGCTGAGTTTTTCTTTTGCATATTGTCTTCAGATGGACAATATATTTCCAAAGTTCAAAGCCTTTGCTGTTATAGTAAAAGTGATACGTATACATATATATATTTTTTTTTTCATTAGAAAAAAAAAAAAGGCTTAGAATTGTGGAAATATATTTGTTTCTTGGCTTGACTAATATCTTTTATTTTATTATTTTGCTTCTACTTGCTTCTTGGGGCTTCTGTCTGTATTAATTATATGCTTATTAATATGGGTTATTGTAGCTTTATCATACTGCACAATGGTTTTATGAGTTTAGCTTCTTTTACCTTATTTATCTATGCATGCAACTTGATTTGTGCAATTAAAGTTACTTTATTTTCTCTCATAGTTTGTGAGCCCATAATACTTAATCTAAGTTTGAATACTTGTTCCTAGAGATTCCTTTTGGAGAATATGGAGATAAAACTAGTTATAAGATATGGGAGAAAATTGTTTTGTATGACAGCTGAGGGTGTCCTTTAGTATGAAGGATTATTAGTATTAGTAAAGTGAAAGTCTTGTATCAGGGAAGATCATCATTGTTTTAGCTTATTTCAGGTTATTTATTTAGCCAAATGAAATCTAATTGTTTATCTTTTTTTGTTCTACTAATGAAATATAACATTTTGTACATCAGGATGATTTATGTGATGTTTATTCTCAGCAAAATGAGTGTATGTGCTATAATCTCTAATTGTCCTCTGTCTTGCCCTTTTCTCATATTCTTCTTATTATTATACATATCTTTTTCATTCTGCCCTCCTATAAATCTTCTTCACACATGCATCTTACACAGCCCAGTAAGTCTTCTAACAAAATCTACATACTAAAGCTTCCTCACACACTTCATCTTTGATATACATCCCCTACCTCTGTGAAGAAACATCCCTACCTTATCCCTCTCCTGTGGCATTCATTGTTGCCATTTTTTATCTCTCTTTAAATTTTAACAGCCTGCAAAATTCTTTTCTAATTTGTTCTTACATTATACCTTTTGTTTTTCTCTTCCCCACTCCCCTCTCCCCTTTCTTCTCTTCCTCCCTTCTCCCATTATTACTCAAAACTCATATTGCTGCTTTTTGAGCTGCCACCACCCAAACACCACAAGTCTTTCGGCTACCTTAGCGGCCGTCGGTTGTCGTTGTGGCAAGTGGCGGCTGTGGGAGGGCATAAAGGCCGGGGTATTGGAGGTGGAATGGAGTTAGGTGAGCGAGACCGCAGCTGTGTGGTGGTGTTGGCTGTCGGTGTGCGTGTTGGTGTGGGGCCTCGCTGGCAACACTCGCCTGCTCACTGTACAGGTGAGTTGTTGCAGATTAACCTTTTTAAAATTGCCAGACTAAAATAAAGAGAGAAGTTAAACAAATCCTCACCAAGTAAACTCTAACCATCCCTTTTTGAACTACAAAACTAATGAAAGCTTAAAAGAGTAGTTTTTATTGAGCCATGCATCTGAACAAACTAATTATACAATAAGGAAAAGGATTAAGACACTTTATATATTGCATAGAGACCTTCTTGTTGAAGTATTTTCATATACCTCTTCATTTGACATTATTGTAATGTTAAAGATCCTGCTTCTTCTATAGGCCAATCTTTATTTTCTGATCAAATATTGAGTGAAAACCAAGAGACGTTATTACCACATCAACACACAGCTGCCTCTCCTTCCTTTTATTGGACAAGAGCACCTTCTGATGGAGATGCTTTCTCTCGTTGTACTTCACTTTCACTCTGTCCCAGATTCTTATTCCAGACGGGTTATCTTACACTTGGAATCTTTCTGCCAACTAACCACCATCTGTAAGTTGTTGCGACCATGCCATGTGCAGACAGAAATTTGTGATAGTGTGTTCGTAGTGTCTGGGTCCCGGTGACTGACTATTCAGTGTGCACTTCATCTCTGCATGTTATAAAACCTTTTAGAATAGTTGTTGTATTATGCATCTACTGCATATTTTTTGTATAATAATGCATATATAACATTTTATCATTCCATCAGCTTTTTTTTTTTTTTCGTATGTATGAGAAATTTGTCAGTAGTACTTAAATGATGTAGGTGTTGATGCTGGCTTGCAAAAGACAGCGTTTTATAAATCTATATGGAGTGTTATCAAAGTGCATGACATTTTGTATTTTTAGAACCATGTTTCCTCAACACAATATAGTGATTATTGATTTTTACTCTTTTTTATATACTGGAAATTAAATTATGATATGATTTTTTTCTTGTCAAAAATAAATGGATGTCTCTGCATGACAGTTTAAACTTGTCCAATGCAATATAAAGCTTATTAACATGAAAATGTGAAAGATACAGTAGGCTCTCATGACACATGAATATCTAGCAGCAACATCTAAGACACAAACTTATCCAGACACTGACAGTTCAACCTGCACTTACAGAATGTGAGAAGAACCATCTTCTGCATGAAGGTGTGTGTGTAGCCTCTTGCCCAGAGAACTACTATGGCTGGTTCCCTGAGAGGCTAGGGGCCACAGGACCACCAACATGCAGGCCCTGTCACTACACTTGCCGCAGCTGTTCAGGACCGCAGGATTACGAGTGTTTGAGTTGCTGGGGGGATGCTGTGCTCTACAATGCTTATAAGGTATGCCATAACCTTTGAATTAGGCCATAAGGTAGTGTCTAATCTTGTTGATGAGATAGTCTGTAAAATTTTGTAAAAATATTTGTTCTTTCAGGCAGATTTCAAAATTAGTAGATAAGAAAAGGATATCTGTTGTATGACTTTACACAAAGTTTGATATGACATCATTATATGATATAAGAAGTAAATTCAAACTAATTCTATCACCTCATTGTTAGTCATTTCACTATAGTGGTTACACCTTGCAAAATGTATAATCATATAAGAGTACAAAGGAATTGAAAGAGATTCTTGTACATCAAACCCTCTTCTGCTTTGAATACAAATATAGACACACAAGATAACGTGTGAAAACAGACATGGCACTTCATCATTGGCATTGGCATTTGTCCTCCTATTTGATAACCTTTTTTTCCCCTCCCTCTTCAGGGTCAGAACTACTGTCACCCAAGCACCCTTCATGATGCCTATGAGAGCCTCCAGTCCTGGTACAAGTTCTTGCTGGGGATCCTCCTATGCCTGCTCATCCTGGTGCTGATTCTTGCTGTGCTGGTCTTGCGAGCCAGGAACTCGTCAAGGAGGTCGTACCCTGTCGTCGGAGTGCCTGCCCTCAGCCCAGGGGGTGGTGCCAAGTCTGCCAGTAATGGTGGCAGTGCATATGCGCCCGTTCCGAAGGGAGATGCGGACGACCTGCTGACAAAAATAACTTTCCATGATCTTACGAGCGAGGATGAGATATAAGGGTAATATTTTTCAAATTTTAATTGGTATTGTGAATGGAGAGATGTTAAAGAAAAAAAAAAAAAAAAAGTTTTATTGTGAATTGAAAAGTTTTTATTGTTCTCTCGTTCTTTTTGTTAGGACTTATAACGTAGTAATATAGAAATTTAAAAGACACAAAGGTTCACCTTCTAGTGAACATATATAAGAACTATGAGGCATTGTTGTAAAGCAATAAAAAGATCAGCAGTTTGTATCTTAACGCATTTGGAAAAATGTCTTAAGAATTTCATGCGACAAACTGTGGTCTATTCATGTGGGGTTGAGAAGGTAAACTTGTTTTAATTGTTTGTTGAAGAAAATGGCTTTGTCCAGAAGATTTTGATAGGTTACCTTTAGATGATAATTTTAATTGTGGGCTATTAAAGATAAACTTAATATGTATACTTAATGTTTTATAAAATGAAAAATGTTGCAAGAGCTATAAATGTTGGGAGAAATTGATTTTATTCTAAGATGTATATTAAATATGTTATATACTTTAGATTAGGCTTCGGACAGTTAGAAAATTAATGTTTTAAATACAAGTCGAAGAAAACTAAACTATAATCAATGCCTAAACCTATATTTGTACAATTAATTCATACAGAGGTCTAAGAATAAGTTCCAAATTGCTATTGAGTACAAAGCAATGCCGAAAAGTACTCTGGGCATTACTGTCTTTTACTCAATGCTCACCATACAAACTGTGATAGCACGAACATTTCCCACTAAATTTCTCCTTACACTTTGTGGTTTTATAGCACCTTAGTGGTAATAAACCAAGAGCATAGATTATAGGACCATATAGTAGCTGATATGCTATTTATAGATATGTTGCTAATGATTGGTCAATTGATTTTATCATTTAAAGAAAAAAAAAAAAAAAATGTACTCATGGTTTATCCACAAACGGTTGTAAGAAGTCATTGAAAATGTAAGGAAGATTTTGTGTGAACTTTGCAGATGGTGAGTGTTCCAACAGGTTCTTGTCTGGTCATCAATAGATCTTTTCATCTTCATTTTTGTTTCTCAGTCTTTTTTCGTTTTGTTTTTGATGATCACCAACTGCCGTAGATTCTCATTAAGACCAAGGGGAAAGAAAATTATATGCCAGGGATACTGAGCAGACTAGATAATATGGGATGTTTTGGTAATCAACTGTTCGCTCAAGTCTCGCTCAAGGCAATGGTAGAGTTAGAAAGAAAAGAAGTGGCCTGGGGAACCAGTGCTGTATCTGTGGGTTTCCCTCACGAGCGCTTGATCAGGATGAAGATACGGGAAAGCATTGAACACCAGTCAAAATTCTAAGGATTTGGAAGCAAGTGTTTAAAGAAGATGGATGAACTTTTATATATGATTGATCATTTTAACTTTTGAAAGTGGATTTCGAGCCATTGCCAGATTTGAGAGAGACTGGGATATCCAGATAGAAATGTGAATAGTTGTCACCATTTTTATGCATGGAAAGTATTTTTATAATCCAGTGCCTTTTTAAATGTACTATTCATGAGTACCTGTAGAGCTGAATAAGATTAATATGTATGCTATGTTGGTTCTCCAGATTTTATTATATTTTTCCAATAGTAAGTAGGAGTTCTACATTATTTGCTGTGAGCTCATTCATATAAAAGCATTTAAGTGAAGCAGGAATGTCAAATGGAGTCTATTATCATGTTGCTTATTTTATCAGATTTTATTTTATTTAATTTTTCTAATGTGGATTAACAGAAGAGCAACTGATATTAGAATCCTGTCATAAAGATTCATAATGGTAACACAGCCACAAATTACCCTCAAGTGCCTTTAATAATTTCACCAGTTTTTATCTGTGATGTTGACAATTCCTTTACGCGCGGTTTTCCGAAATCTTCAGAAGCTGAATTGCCGTCATACTTCCGTGATTCATTTTAATTCTCATATAGTAAGTTTAGGGTACAAGGATTTTTTTTAGTCTTTTTTTTTTTTTTATAAAGAACAAGTACTGTTGACCATTGTATTTGTATTTTTTGTTCTGGATATTCAAAAAGATAATTTTAAAAAAAGGTATGTTTCAGAACAATATTCCAAAAAGTAGGTTTTTGGTCAGTATATTCCCCCCCCCCATTTTTTTCCCAAGAGTTACTTTGTAAATTATAGTTAAAGTTTTAAATTCTGCTGTAATTAGTCATTGATACAGATGGTGAAGGATGTGTATTTTCATCAATAAAAAGTTTTATATTATATACAAGGACTTTTGAGTATGTATCCCCTTTTCTCTCTAATAAAGCAGCATATTTATCTATGATAAAGTTCTCATGGGTGAGTATTTCTTACTTTAGGAATTTGTGTCGGTAAAAGAATCTTGTTAAGTTGGAAAGTAATGCTAAAGTCAGTCATATTAAGGGGAGATGCATGGGACAAAATGGGGAAGAAATAAGGAGAAGAGGCTTGCATCTGTTGATAAATTTCTTCCCTTACTCATTTGCTAAGCCAATATAACTGCTCACTATCAACAAATAGGAGGCCAGCACCCACTAATAAAAATCTATAGGTACATCCCTGACTAATTTGCAATTGCCACCAACACAAGTTGCATATACACTATATACATAATATCAAAAGTAAAATGGTGGAATAGGGTGCAGATATTAGCCATTTTCTTTTTGGTGATGGGTGTAAATTACACTGTCTTTGTGATTCATTGTACATTGAAAAACAAACTGTTTACAATGTGGTAGTTTTAAAGTAGAAGTTTGTTTCATCCTAAGGTGTGCAAGTTTTCTGAGCTATATAAAGACATTCAGATATCTCAGTAAATAAGTCATACAAATTAATATTGACATTAAGGGAAGCATAAATAACAACCGCAAGAGAAGTATGGTGAAAGAGGAAGTACATGTCCCATTTGATGTTGATTTGGGGAAGGCCTTTGACAAGATACCAAGAGACAATCGGAGAGGCACCACCGAGGCAGAAAGAACCAGAGCGGAGGAGGAACTGGTTGACGTCTGCGATGAGATGTTGTAAGCACTTATGTAGAGTACTATTATTGAACACCAGATTTGTACGTTACCATCAACCTGGAACGTAAGTTTGTTCCTGACTTTGGATGATCTTCAGTACAAAAATATTTCTAATAAAAGACAAACCATGTGCAGTATTTTGGCAGGTTACTAAACGAAAATCAATTCAGTTTAATACACGAAGAAAATAAAATTGAAGAAATTATAGATTCTATGGAAAAAATAAAAGCTTGTACATGAAATTCCTCTCAAATCGTGGTCGCTGACAGGGAGTCGAGACGTCCCCTGGGATGCTCCATCGCCCCGTGGTCCTATGGCCCATAGGCGTGTGGGGGGCGTGTGTCAGAACAAGCTTTTATTTCAGGGAGCAAGAAAAGGAAACGGAAGTGGAAATAGTTTTTGCAACTGGCTCAATTCTCTTTAGAAGGGACTATATATAAGAGAGATATGGTTACTGAAAATTACAAAAAAGAATAGAAAATATGCTAAAGACGAGGGTATTGGGTAGCAGAGATAGGAACACTTCCTTTAGAAGTAGCTCTCCCTCTAATGAGTAATCGCACGATTGTGGAATCTTGTGGAATCGCATAAAGATAATAAAAATATCCTCTTTCCTTGCAAAGTTAAATTGTATAACCTCATAACGTGTACGATCTTATACCATGGGGAACAGCAATGTGGGACTTGATTATGCATTTTAGCCGAGAGAAACAATGTAAGCACTTCTTCCTTCAGACCATAAACATACACACAGCTGAAGAATCCTGGAAATATGTGCGTTTTACACTCAGCGCCGCGCATCATTTAGAGTGAATTGCAATGCGCGCCTATTCAAAATAGGCCTATAGGCTTTTGGTATTATAGGGTCAATGACATAGCCTAAGTGTAGTACTAGGTGTTCGCACTGTTTGTACTATATATCATTACACCCAGTCATCCAGCTTCAGGATCTGCCATCCAACATCGGAGATCAGCTAAAGAGCCATTACTGGAAGGGCGAAGGGAACCATAGGAAGGGCCAAAGGATCCCCGTTGGAATGATCGAGAACAGACGCGGAATGAAGCAACACCCTGGAAAGACCGAAGGTTCTAGTAGTTCTGTTCCTAAGTTGCTTCTCCGTCAGGCCAGAATAAGACAGTGTGGGAATAAGATCCCCGTACTGTTCTAGGTATGAGATGAGAAGGCAAAAGGAATTACCCAGGTATGAACACAACACTCCCGTCCCAGGAGCTTGTTTATCACAACATCTAGGCGCCCTGAAATGCCCCCCCCCCCCCCCCCCCAACTAACTCCATCAACATTCTTCCTAAGATTGTTCTGCAACAAGTGTACTGCATCATCATCCAAGTAGGTGACGGCAGTCCCATGGTGATTGTTTGTAACATTCTGATCAACAGACAATTTCATTATTCCCTGTTGGGTTGCATTGATAAAAATCAGGTCCAGGAACTCATCGTTGGTCTAATCACAGAGAAGAGGTATCTATGGGCAAGGCTGAAGCACCTTCAGTATGTGACGGCTGCTGTATCTGAAGGTGTGGTGGACACTGAAATCTTTCCCTACTATGACGACGTCTTGCGCTGCAGAAGCACAGAGCTTAGCCAATGTCTAAGAACCCGCAGCCTATCCTGCTAGATACATGATACAGCCCGAGGGACCCCCGCTTTCTGCTGCTCTCACTGAGGGACGATGCCCAGGAAACAGGCTGTGTCTCTTGACAAGGTCCTCTTGGGCTTGGCAGTGGCTACGTTCCTAGATCATAAAATCGTGTCGAAGGAGGCAGTCTTAGGAAAGTTGTTGTTAATGTTCCACTGTAGCATACTGAGAATGGGCGCCATTCAGGGATGTGTCGAAAGTAAGGGGATGGCAAAGAATAAGAACGATAAGAAAAATAATTGATCAAGGCATTTTTTCCCCTATGTCTGCCTGTATAGGAGTCTTTTGACCGTTTAACTCTTTGGCAATATGTTCTTTTAAGACATTCTAACCGTTTCACAGTCCAGCTTTTCGGCAACATTATAGTTTGGCCGTTACAACTTACACGCCCTCTAGGAAGACTTCAGTCAAGCAATCCTAAGACGTAAATTACATTATCCTGTTCGGATCCACTGTCGCCTGGCGGTTACTGCTGTGGTTGGGCATCACGGCGGGTAAGGACCGAGCTCAGATCGAGTCGGCACACCCTGAGACCTAGGCAGGGTCGCCGTAGTGCATATAAACCCGGTGAAGTATCTGCTCCGTAAGTCTGGCTTATCCTTATCATGTCCGGTGAGAGCGATATCGAAACAAAGAAAAAAGAAAAAAAACTCGATGCACAATGAAATTTCTCTTTCTAAGGGCGTTGGAATTGCATGGATTAAAGTACCTTGTATTGGGATTGAGATGGATTAGTGTTTTATAGTAAAATTAAAATAAGCGTTCAGATTTTTTTCTTTATAAAAAAAAAGTGTTATGCAGAAATGTGAAACGAATTTAATCAGTAAATACTTTACTGAGATGTTATCAGCTGATTATAGTGACAAAGCACATGCTGATGAAATTCGATGCCAATAAATGCAAATATGATCCCAAAATCTCTCTCTCTCTATATATATATAAATGTACAACAAATGTAACAAAGTCTTAATTTCCTTTGAAGGAAAATAAGCAAAGCACTTCACGATCACCAACGATACTAACACAGCTAAGTATTTTTGAAGATCCGTCTAACTTTGCGTTTATTAAAAGGATGGTACGTGTACGGTAATAGGCACGGCATCGTAAGAAAAAATGAAAGTATCAGATGAACCTTTTTTTTATTTATTTATTTTTTTTGAGAGAGAGAATTAAAAATGTAATAGTCTTGGCTCCCGGAGGTAAGTTTAGATATTACTCCTTATTACAGTGAGTGTAAGGTTATTGAATTCAGCTGAGAAATTATGAAGTGCATGATTTTTTTTTCTTATCAAGATGGTCAATCAGGCATAACGAATATAATTGCCTTTTTTTTGCTTTTTGCTTTTCTCCCGTTTGCTCTATCTCTTCTCTGCGTCTTCTCTTTTCGCTCTTTCTATATTTCTTTATTTTTCTCTCTCTCTTTCTTTCTTTCTCTCTTTCCCTCCTTCCATATTTTTTCCTCCCTCTCTCTCTCTGCCCTTTTCACTCTCTCCCTCTCTTCCCCTCCATCGTTCTCCCTCATTCCACCTCTCTTTCCCCCTCTCTCCCTCCCCACCTCTCTTCCCCTCCCTCTCCTCTCCACCTCTTTACCTCCCTCATTCTCTCCCTCCCCACTCCTCGCCCCCTCCCTCGTTCTCCCTTACCCTCTCTCGTTCTTCCTCGCCCTCTCTCCCCCCTCTCGTTCTCCCTTCCCCTCCCTCGTTCTCTCCCTCCCCACCTCTCGCCCCCTACCTCGGTTTCCCTCACCCTCTACCTCCCTCCCTCATTCTCCCTCACCTTCTACCTCCATCCCTCGCTCTCCCTCACCCTCCCTTTCCCCCCTTCCCCACCCTTTCCCTCCCTCGCCCCCCCTTTCCCTCTCTTC
>BOPN01000513.1:404643-424643 GCA_017312705.2 Penaeus japonicus
CTTATTATTGATATTGATATAAAAGGTCAAGATCGTGACCCCTGTCCTCAACATTGTCATTGTTGCTATCTGTGATTTAGCAAATTTATGATTTTCGTCTTTATAGCAATCATTATTATTCACTACTCACGTACCCCGATTACCATAATCATTATTTCATTTTCTGTTTGTCCATTACTGGTGTAGTAATGCAGGGGTTAGTAGAGAGCTGGAAAATGATTAACATAAAACAAAAAAACAAAAAAACATGAAGGTAATCACTGGTTTATTGTTCAAATAAAAATCAAATGAAAAAACGAAAGTCTCCGGTAAACTTGCCAGCCCACACAGCGAGAGTTCCGGGGTCCGTCCGCGGCGGTCTTGTCCCGGCAGGTCCTTTGTCCCTTCGCCGTCAGGAGCTGAGAGGAGAGACCCAAGAGATCCGGTTGTAGAGGTCCGACCCCTGCGACAGTCACTGAGAGAGAGAGCGCGTCGAGGAACCCGTAGATCTCAAACAAGCAGGCGGTTCAACAATTGGTTAAGAGGGACTGGCCTATTAGGTAGTTGAGGGCGGTGGCAAGCGCGAAAGCATCACTACACGGCTATGTCACTATTATTACATGGTTATGTAAAGCATTATTAGTTACACTCTGCAATGATTTCGTGTAAAGATACTTATGCATTCCTATCTAATAAGATATGCAGTAAAAAGTAACACAGGACCATTAATGGAGTAACTTTTATCCTATATCAATATATTTACGACCGTATCTACACCATTTCACGGCTTTATAACCTCTATGGTAGTATGGTAATAATACATATCAACTGTCTGTGTCTAAGATGAGTAGGACTTTAGTAAATACGTGTAATAATTTGTATGCTGGCTGTTTGCAGTAGCCACTGGGTTTATGATGATTGATGATGGAGTATGAAGACTTTCGAAAGAGATTTCTTTTGTATTTTTTTATCTTCCATATGTACACATATATATATTTATTTTCTGGTCGTTTTCGCTGCCCAGGTAATTTGATAACTCTTCATGGATCTCTTTAGACATTGTGAGATATTTTTTTTAGGATTTAATTTTGTAGAAGCTTACCACTACATTAGGAGGAAGTTGGTATGCTGTTTGTTTATCATCTCAATTTCTTAGAAAAAATAGAGAAAAATGTTACTCTCGGATATAGACATATGCTTGAAAAACAAATAAAATTGTTCAGAAATGCACATATATGTCCGAGGAACTATTGGTAAATAATAATGACGATAAAATATATTAGTCCTATCTTTTTTCCTGAAAGCTACCCGAATTTATTTCCCCTTCTATCTCCTAGTTAAACTTGAAGTCATAAATCATTACCATCAAAACAAGAGACAAATAGACAGTAAAAAAAAGTGGAGAAGTTTCTTTAATTAACAATAGGTTACAACAGAATTTTAATCTATCACATACAAACAGGAAAGCCAAGCAAAGGCCACCGGAACACGGAATGGGTCTATTTGTATGTCTATTGATCCATAAAAGAGAAAATAATCACAAACACTCACACACGTACACCCAATCTGACGCAAATACCAACAACCGCCTTTCTATTACCTGTTTATACTTTTAAGGTAATTCTATTATTAAACTGACCACCGACATGTGTTTTCATGTTTGGCAACTCTGTGTTTAAGTGTGACTGCGACAGTCCTTTGGGTTTGTTAATTTGATTATTTTTCTTCTTTTGAAAGGAAGAAAGAAGACAAAGAAGTAATTGGAAAAGTAATACATTAAGAAAACATGGAAAATGAATGTTTTCTTGATGAACAGCAAAACACCCAGCTTACGACAAACACATTTTGCGCATTGTGTGTGTATTTTTTATGCTAGTGAATATTCTGCATAAAGGTGGGTATCATGCAAATTTGAGAGAAACCTTGAAGAATTTGCATGCACAGAGAGGTGCGGTTACGCCCCATCGTCCTGTTAAAACATGTTCACAACTCGAGATTCAGCCATTCGTTCCGTGATATACTTGTACCGTTTCGAAGCTTCACTCATGGCACGAATCTTTTAAACATCCTTCCACTTGAGAACGAAAAAGAAGAAAATAATGATAATAATAATAATAATAAGAAAAGAAAGCAGTCACGGTAAACAGCAAAACACCAGAACTTTTTGGTGTTACTTTCTGAAGAAGAATTGAATTCGACTCGAAACACTGAGGCTTCGGTGTTTCCCTTCTTATCAGCAGAGGGATTTAGCCTCAATATCAGTCAGTAAAGATTAAGACTCACATATTTCTGATGCGATGTTTATCCGTTGAAACGATTCAAATGCATCACCGTTTAAAATTCTTACTCGTCATCGCGGGGTGTCTGTACCGCAGCACAATATATTTTCTTATTCTGAATACGTTTTCTATCTCGTTTTCTATTTTCTATATATTCTGAATCTCTCTCTGTATATATACACCTCTCTCTCTCGCAGTCTCTCCCTCTCTCCCTCCCTCCCCCCTCTCTCTCAGTCTCTCCCTCCCTCTCTCTCTCAGTCTCTAACCCCTCCCCCCATTCTCTCTCTCAGTCTCTCCCCCTCCCCCTCCCTCCCTCCCTCCCTCCCTCCCCCCTCTCTCTCTCAGTCTCTCCCTCCTCCCCTCTCTCTCTCTCTCTCAGTCTCCCCCCCTTTCCCCCATACTCTCCCCCTTCCCTCCCTCCCCTCCCTCCACTCTCTCTCTCTCAGTCTCTCTCCCTCCCTCCCCCCCTCCCTCCCTCACTCACCCCCTCTCTCTCTTTCTCCCCCTCGCATACATTATCCTTCTTCTTTTGCATCATCCTTGTTCTCCTTTCATTCCCCCGAATCTTGCTCGCTGTCCCGACTTTTATCTCTAAGGATCGTGAAGGACCTGCCTTAAAGGATATCAGAGACCATGAAGGACACGCCCTATAAGGATGTGTCCGGCTAATCTTACAGTGTCAGTCAAACCTTCCTTCGAGCGACCAATCGACCTCAGGAGGAACTGGTTGCCCGAAGGATCCGAGACACGACTGCTGTTGAATGACTTTATTTTGCAGTCACGTTTTCAAAGAGGGAAGGGACGGGGGGGGAGGGGGAGGGGAGGGGGGAGGAAAGGATGAGGGAGAGAGGGAGAAGGAGAGAAGGAGAGAGGGAGGGAAAATGAGAGAGAGAGGGAGAGGAAGCGGGAGGAAGCGGGAGAAAAGTAGAGGGAGAGGGAGAGAGAGAGAAGGAGATGGAGAGAGAGAGAGAGGGAAGGAGGGAGGGAGAGGGAGAAAGAGAGGGAGTGGAAGTGGGAAAGGGAGAGGGGAAAGGGAAGGAAGGAGAAGGAGAGGGAAAGGGTAAAGGGGAAGGAAGGGTAGGGGAGAGGGAGAGGGTAAAGGAGAAAGGGAAAGAGTGAGGGAGAAGGAGAGATGTAGATAGAGAGGGAAAGGGAGAGGGAGGGAGAGAGGGGAGGGAGAGGGAGAGGGGAGGAAGAAGGAAGGAGGGTAGGGGAGAGACAGAGAGAGAGAGAGAGAGAGAGAGGGAGAAGATGTTAAAACTGAAGAAAGAGACATCACTATTCAACAAACATCATTGCATATACCTGGATCGGATATGAGAAATTGCTCGGAAACTGAAGTCATTTAATGTATGAAAGAGTCAATAAATAGTTCATCATTTTGCAATAAAGACCGTATCATAATAAATGAAAGAGAACTGTAAAATATGCACATAAGATGTATTGTAATGAAGATCCATAAGTCTGTTGCAAATGCACGTGTCATGCACACCGGGAAATTAGTTGTCTATGCTTGTCATGTTTACAGGAAATGTCTTTTTTGGCATTCTTTTAGGTTGCAAAAGGTTAAATGACCGATCCAGTTTAGGTCTTGCAAAAGTGCATGCTTTTGTATTCTCTGTGCATCTATTAGGTGAAATAATTCCACGCGCATAATGAATAGATAACGAGAAGGGAGAGAGAGAGAGAAGAGAGAAGAAAGAAGGGGGAATTGAGAAAGGAGAAGAGAGAAGAGAGACGAGAAAGAAGAGAGAAAGAGATAAATATATATATAGAGAGATCCAGTTAATGCCTCTAAAAAACAGCAAAAAAAAACAAAAAAAAACAAACAAACTCGCGAACAAACAGCATAAGCGTGTCCACATTACCAATAAAATGCAAAGAATATGAAACGTGACTAGATGAGGCGTATTTTCGTATTTTTTCGTGTGATTTGCAACTCTTTTGCAGACCTTGAGTCGAGGTATTCCTGAACCTGATCACATGCAGAGATAGCAAGTTAGATGCAAGACAATGTGCGTGCTTTTGAGGAAGGGGGGAGGGGAGGAGTGGGAATGGGGGGGAGGGAGCTGGAAGGAGGAGTCTCTTGTTCGTATTACATGTTGAAATATTGCATGTTGCAGTTGGCACTTCTACCCTAGTATTGCCATTTCTTTGCATTGTTCCCACAGGGGTCTCCTGGGAGGTCGAATGGTATCACAAGTACCTAGGACCCAATACACTGCAATAGAAGAGCAGGATGCATAGCAACTTGGGACATACAAGGTGCAACTGGAGAGACACCGGACTGGTATCTTTCTTACATCTTCGGTAAATTGTCTCGTGTTTTTTATAGATAGATAGATAGATAGATAGAGAGAGAGAGAGAGAAAGAGAGAGAGAGAGAGAGAGAGAGAAAGAGAGAGAGAGAGAGAAAGAGAGAGAGAGAGAGAAGAACGCTGTTACATTTTACATATAACTTCTGAGAAAGGAAGTTGCAAAATCGGTACGTCTTTGATAAAGGATATTGCATATTGCAGCTGTCTGCGGACAACTTGGGTGGTGAAGCCAAGCGACATGCAAGCCTATTAAGCATTCCTATATATGCAAATTAAACGTCATAACAAAACCCAAATATCCCTTTGTCTTTTTTTTTATTGAATGGATCTTAATATGTAACTTATGTCAACCTTTTCCGAGTATCATAAAATTTGGTCGTTTCCTGATGAACAAGCGTTTTCATAATTAACACTATTATCTCTCTCTCTCTCTATCTATTCATCTCTATTTCTATCTCTCTCTCTCGCTCTCACTTTCTCTCCCTCTCTCTCACTTTCTCTCCCTCTCTCTCTCTCATGTATTCCAGAATAACCCACGATTAATCTTGAATCCATATGTAATTTTCCCGAATCAAATAAGATTAAATGTAAATCAATGCTTACATATAGTTAATGTTTAGCTTTTGTTTCATTTGCCGAATGATTCAATTTTAATCTTCATTAGGAAAACAATGATAGTTTCTTTAGTTTTTTTGTTCTTGTTGAATAAATATAAAGAAATTGGTGATAGAAGAAGTGTATCTATTAAAGAAAGCAATAAACAAACATACTATTCCAGTGGAGTTAGATATATCTGTTTTTGTACTCGGCTGTGTCATATCATTTACATATTCAAATGCAATAAACTTTTATCATCCTTATATACCTATTGTTATAATCATCATCCTTGTTGTATATTGTATTATACTATATAATTTACATAATGGTATTCATAATGATATCAATCAAACTGATAACAATTATGATAATGATAACAAGATAACGTCGTTATCATCATTATTATTGTCATTACTCACCAGTGTTATTTCATTTTGTTGTACCAATTAAAATATAATTCCCACACCAATTTCTAGAAGGTCACGCACAGCCTACTGTCCTTGGGTAGGCCTAAACTCATTATCATAAAAAACGGCAGACTAGAAGCCTACGGATGTTTTCTAATTAGGTTTATCTATATAGGTGAAAAGGGAGGAAAAAAATTATGACGAAAGAGACGAATTATGAGAGATAGATAGATAGATAGAGAGAGAGAGAGAGAGAGAGAGAGAGAGAGAAAGAGAGAGAGAGAAAGAGAGAGAGAGAGATAGATAAAGAGAGAGAGAGAGAGAGAGAGAAGAGAGAGAGAGGGAGGGAGAGAGAGAGAGAGGGAGGGAGGGAGAGAGAGAGAGAGAGAAAGAGAGAGAGAGAGAGAGAGAGAGGGAGAGGAGAAAATAGAAGGAAAAAAAGAAGAAAAAAAGTGTCAAAGATATTCTTCTCTTTCTTTCCTTTTGTCTCTTTCTCTCTTTCTTTCTCGTTTTCTCCTCTTTTGCCGCCTTTCTTCTTTCTAAAAAATAACAGCAAAAATAAGATGAATAGAATAAAAGATAGTAAAAAAATGTAACAACAAAAACATTTAAAAAAAAAAAAAAAAAATAAAGTAGAAATGAAAGCAAAAGAAATGAAAAAAATGTAAACAAAGAGAAACAAAAATATGAAATTATTCTAATCAAGAGATGAACAAAAAACGAATAATTCTAATCAAATGAGACGTCGATAGCTATATGGAATCTCAATTACTTTTTTTTTTTTTTTTTAAGACCTATGCCGAAGGTTGAGGTTCCTCTCCCCCTCCCCTCCCCTCCCCTTCCCTTCCCCCTGTCCCTCGTTTGCTTAGGGAGGGGGTGGGGGCAAGGAGGAGGTGGGGAGTGTAAGAGGGGGGGGAGTGGAAGATTAGCTAATATGGTGTGACGATTGGTGGGGTTAGGGGGGGAGGGGAGGGGGATAGGGAGGATAGGAGAGAGAGGGAAGGGTGAAGGATGTGGGGGGGAGGGAGAGGGATGGAGAGTGGATAAAGGGAGAGAGAAAGAGGGGATGTAGGGTGGGGGAAAGGGAGAGGGAGAGGGGATGGGGATGTTGGGGGGGGGGTGAGAGGGGAGTAGGAATGGATGAGATGGGACAGGGAGAGGGATGGAAGATGGAAGAAGAGAGGGGATAAGGAGGGAAATAGATCACTGTGTAATAAAAGAAAAAAAAAGGTAAGAAATTCGATAAAAAAACAGAATCAAAGAAAAAACGAAAAGTAATCTTTATCTTTATCTTATCTTATTTCACTGCATATCATCTGAAAAAACGAAGAGGTTAAGCCAAAGAAAAGAAAAGAAAGAAAAAAAGTAAAAAAACGTGCACGGAATCACGCACACGTACATGAATAAGCTCGTGCGCACATACCGACACGCGTCATAACATAAAACACACACATTCGCACACGCACACATGAAAACAACGTTTACAAATACAGAGAAAAACGCACAGTAAGCCTCAGAATACATAGAGACTTTGAAGAGCGAAGATACAAAGCAAAACTACTTTGTTTCCTTGCGTGAGCCTGTATTTGTATATTTATGGTACTCTGTTCTTAAGGTTTTGGGGAAATTCCTTTCATTCGTTGACGGGTTCTTTGTTTATCCGAAATAGTGTTTTTCATGAAAGATTTTCTTCGTATTTAAGCAATTCCACTCGCTCGTACATCCTCCTCCCTCTTCTAGAAAAGGGTATTATCTTGCACTCGGAGGCAAGAGGCAAATTGTGGATAAAGAGGATATGTGTCTCGCGGCGAAGCGGTGCAAAGCGGTCGTGGGTGTGGGGCAAGGGGGCATGAGGGCAGTGGGTGTCGGTCTCGAAGGAAAATCAAGTGTACGAAGACCAGAAGTCGGATTCCATGTCCTCTCCGTCTGGCTGAGGTTGCGCCTCAGAGGTCGCTGGGTTATCGACTTTTCTTTCTAGGGCGATTCCTTTTCGTCTGCTCATCACCGGGGACTAAAATCGTCCCTTGGAAAAGTGTGGTAGTCCCTCACCATACTGGTACGCTGGTCCAAGAACCTTGTCCGAACTTTTAAGAAAAGAGTTGATAAGAAGTGACGGAGAAGTTGATGTCCTTGCAGAGCGGCGCGTGTGGGGCACCATGCCCGGAGTTGCCCAAAACCGCCACTTACTTCTCAAATTCCTTATTGCATTTCAACACCTAACACAAAAATCGTGACATTCCCGTTGCAGTTATCAACGAACTGACATGAAAGAGCAGTACATGCTTTTTGAGTGTTCTTCTTCCTTCCAATTCGCTTATATTCAGACCAAATAGATAAACTGGCTGACTAGAAGCTGCAAGAATCGATCAGGAAACCAGATTCGGTTCCCACGGTGTCCTGGGCCCCAAAGCGAGCATAATGTCGATTCTTACCTTGTCTAGCATAATTCATTAGCAATACTGACCTTAGCATGTGCAAGATATTTTTTTTACGTCAGCCTTCTGAAATTCGAGGTTATTTTTTCACCTGCGAGAAGCACTCTTTTGTATTTTACTATATAGTTTTTTTTTCTCAATAGATTTTTCTACCGAAAGTGTTACCGTAGAGTTTTTAGTTTGAACTTCTCTTCTGGAAATTATTTCAAAGAAGCGAAAAATATAAGAAAGACTAAATTAATGGCCTCGACCTCCTTGTATTTGCTTGGACAATTTTGGTATTTATTTGTTTATTTGTTTGGAATGTCGTTGTTTAAGTGCTTCTGTTTCTCTGTTTGCTTGTTGGGTCTGTCGTTGTTTTCGTGTTATTTCTGTTTGCTTGTTGGGACCCTCGTTGTTTGGGTGCTTGTCGTTGTTTGTTTGTTTACTTGCTAGAATTGTCGTTGTTTGTTTGTTTACTTGCTAGAATTCTCGTTGTTTGGTTGTTTACTTGCTGGATTAGTCGTCGTTTGATTGTTTGTTTTGTTTCAAGGACTGTTGTCGTTTGCTTGTTTATTTGTTTACTTATGGGACTGTTCTATGTAACTTGATCTTGTTCTACTAAATGCTCTAGAAGAAATTGTGTAGAAGCTTGTTTTAATTACAAAGTTACTGCCGTTATTTCCAAATATATATATATATATACATATATATATATATATATATAAATATATATATATATATATATATATATATATATATATGTATATATATATATATGTATATATATATACATATATATATATACATATATATATATATATATATATATATATATATATATATATATATATATATATATATATATATGTGTTCACATACATACATAGATACACACACACAGACACACACACACACACACACACACACACACACACACACACACACACACACACACACACATATATATATATATATATATATATATATATATATATATATATATATTTATACATATTTTTTTTTCGCTATTCTCATCAATTTATTCGATGGTATGGTATTAAGAAAGTGATGAGAATGAAAATTAAAAAGATAATGATGATCTAAATTATATTGCTGATGACTTTAATAACAACAATAACAACAACAATGATAATGATGATAATATTTTTTAAGGATTTTAACAGTAACGATAATAATGAAAATAACAAAAATAATAATCTTCATCTTTATCATCATCATTATCATTAATCTTATGGTTATGATCATTACCGTAATTATGGCAATGATTACTATCATTTGTTGTTTTTGTTGTAATTATTATTTTTGTTTTTTTTGGGCAATGTCTTCACCATCAATTTTATCATTGTAATTATCATGATCATTGTATACATATCATTATTGCATTTTATTATCAACTTTTCGATCAATTTATTCGTTGTTTTTTAAAATTTATTATACATTATTTACCGTTACTCTTTGAAAACGATAAATATGTTTTTTATCTTTGGTGTTTTCCATTATCATTTATTTATCCTTTTTTCGTTCATCTCTGTCATTCTACCTTGTCTGGTCTTCCTCGGGAGATTCAAGGCCTGAGATCATTGCTTGTCTCTTGTGTATATATTTGTGTGTATACATATGGACACACACACACAGACACAGACACAGACACACGCACACAAACACACACACAGACACACACACAGATACAGATACAGACAAACACACACAAACAGACACACACACACACACAGACACAGACACACAAACAGACACACACACACACAAACAGACAAACAAACACACAAACACACGCATACACACACACACACACATGCACATGTGTGTGTGCGTGTGGTGTGTATGTGTGTGTGTATGTATTTGTTTGTTTGTGTGTGTGTGTTTGAGAGCAAAGTTTTCGTATAAATGTATGACATAGACACAAATACGCGTGTGTACTTATGTGTACGTGCAGTGCATTTATACAAAGGCTTCTCCCTAAATACGCCACCATGATAAATGTCAGTTCTTTCAGACTTCATGAAGAAAACATGAAGCCTCAGAAGCAAGCCCCAAGCCATCGCGAAGGCATAAGGGCCTTTTTATTATCCATAGACGTACTCCTTTGACCTTTATCTTTTTGGGGGAAATGAAAAACACACACATATAACCATTAATCTATTGTGCATTCAAATTAACATCAAAATCCATCACACTTAAATCACAGATTAATACACGAGTTGACCCAAGACCCCTTGGCGGGTAGAAATAAAATATAAATTATTTAAAAATATAAAAAGTCATATGGTTAAGTAGATACGTCCAATAATGTATGTGTTTCTCCATATTAATTTTCTTTCTTTTTTCCAAATATAACATGGAGGAGCATTCTCAAACGAATTTACCTGAAATATAATTTTACATGTATTTACAATAACAAAAATAGTATATATTCATATCAATATATTAAGTAGATATTAAGTAGATTCAGTCTGAGGGTGTTTATAGGAAATTTATGTTGGTTGTTATTAATAGGTTTTTTACTTGTTGTAAAGGTAGGAGAAGTGTTTGAGACATGCACGAGTTAATATAAATTCATATGACTTATTTCATCACTATAGGATACATTTGAGATCTTACCCAGCCATGTTCACAAACCTCGTAATGTTCAGAAAAAATATAAAGGCGATTTTTCCATCGCTTGGGTATAATGCCATGAGCCTTACGATCTTGGTACGTTTCCAGTGATAGAGGGTGGAGGGGGGGGGGGCTCAGGGAGGGGGAGGCGGGTTAAGAAATGTTTTTTTTCTCTCTGTCTCTGGGAATTAAATTCTAACCTGGTAACAAGGGTGATCTATTTCGAGTATGATTTATGAAAAAAAAGAAAAAATCATATTGACAAAATATGTCGTAGAAGCAATGACGTATATCTTTTAGATAAAAACAAAATGGGGAAAAAATACGTAGCTGACAACCAGGGAGGGCGGTAAGGGTGAGATGGACCTTAGCCTTGCATTATAAATTGCCCCTTAATGCTCCCAGACGCGGATGCCGCAGAGAGGTGGGCCGTCTGGGAGATGCAGGTCAGCTTCTGTATCTAGGCAGCTGCTATGAACTTAAATATTTTTGGATATTTAGCAACGGCGTCTCCCAACGCCTATGTATATATATTCTTTTAAAGTGTACTCTTTTGTTCAGAAATATTCAAGAGACAATTACCAGGATATGAGAAATTTTAAGCTCGTAGACACCTGAGGATCTATTTCTTTTTGTTATAAAGATGATTAGGTAACTCGATTGTAAATCTCGGAAGCGCGATAATCTGACCTCTATCAAGGAAGGTCGTAAGGCTCACATTAATTGATTAGAAGGTGGAGATGGGTGACTAGATGGTGAAGCCAAATAATGCACTTTGGCCGCAAGTTTGATGATTTGTCTTTCAAGAGCTTAGGAGAAATAGAAGAAAGGAAGAAGAAGAAAAAGATTTTCCGAACGTTCTCTGTGGAAAGTTTTGAGAAGAAATAGAGGGTATCGGAGACTGTGTTCGAACCTGTGGGCGTGCCCTTTCGAACGCGGCTTCGTGTTCGTGTGAAACTGTTTACGTGTGTTGTTTACGTTGTTTGTTTAGGTGTGTATGTGTGTGTGTGATATATATATATATATATATATATATATATATATATATATATATATATATATATATATATAGAGAGAGAGAGAGAGAGAGAGAGAGAGAGAGAGAGTATAAGTGAAAATATGTGACTGTGTATGTATTTCTCTGTAAATGTGTCTGTGCGTTTGTGTGTATGTATTTCCTGATGCATGTATGTCTGCATATGTATGTTAATCTCCTCATTTTCCTTAATCACACAATCCACGATGATTAGGGTGAGGATTAGGCATGTCCTTGAGTAAAGAAGATTAGGAAAATGTAAACAGACATTGACATTTTATAACTAAAATGATCGCAAAGCCATAGATACCCAAAGTAAGTTAGGGTATGTTCATGTGTGATTTCTTCTCAAGTAATAAATAAAGCCAGAGTGAAAGAAGAGTACAGATAATTGTTAAAGATTAGAGAAGAGAGAGAGAGAGAGAGAGAGAGAGAGAGAGAGAGAGAGAGAGAGAGAGAGAGAGAGAGAGAGAGAGAGAGAGAGAGAGAGAGAGAGAGAGAGAGAGAGAGAGAGAGAAAGAAAAAGAGAGAAGGGGGGAAAGAAAGAGAGAGAGAGAGAAAGAGAGAGAGAGAGAGAAGGAGAAAGAGAGAGAATATACGATTGGGAATATCCTTCCTCATAATTTTTAATTATCTTAATTCTACAGAAAAGTTAAAAAGAGAAAGAGAATAAAGGAGATGAAATTTGAGCTTCACTTCCAAAAGGCTTCTTTGAAACCTTCTCTGGGTAAAAAAAAAAAAAAAAAAAAAAAAACAACGAGAAATATACGAGGTCTTGTGAGGTCAGGGAGATAGGGCGAGGAGGTCAAAGTATGGCACTTGAAGAGGGGTAGGGGTAGGGGGAGGGAGAGGGTAAGGAAAAAGGGTGAGGGGTAATGGCTAAGGGAATCTAATAAGTGAAGGGATAAGAGGATAAAGGGGAAGGTACAACAGGGATGATAGGAATATTGGATAAAGGGTAATAGAGATCTAATGGATAAGGGGATAATGAGGTTAAGGGAATAAGGATATAATGGATTAGGGGTTTAAGGATTTAGGGATTTAAGGGTAACATAGGATACGAGGCACAAGAGGTCTTGGTAAATCACAGTTGACACACCACCACAATTTGGCGAAAGAACCCACGCGAGTTGCTGCTGCCCAGAAGGATTATTTCCTCTGGGTTCTGGCAACAGTGTGAACGAAGGGGGTTCTCTCAATCTCACTAAGTTACTGTTTGATTATTGGCAAGAAAGAGTTTCTTTTTTTTTCTTTTTTTTAGAGAGAGAGAGAGAGATACTTTGAAAAAAAAGGAAAATTACAGGTTTCTTAAATTGGCAAAGAAACTGACTTGTGTATGTTCCTCTTTTGCGTGCGTTTATAATCTCTCTATGCTTGCTTTGCTTACTCTTTATCTAGATGTTATTTGGGTGCTTGTGAAGGTTGGGGATAAGGTCTGCAAGTTGAGATAGATTAAGTCGCGGCATTTAGAAAGGAAGTATGGGATTCAGGTCATTCACATTATACATATCGCTTGCATCTTGGATAATCTGATAACTAAAAAAAAAATAAAAACAAGAAATCATGACCACTGAATAAATAAAAGTCTCATATCTTAAATCTGCGCTTAATCTATCTCAATCTCAACTGCTCGAGTCCCCCCTCAAAAAAAAAAAAAAAAAAAAAAAAAAAAAAAAAAAAAAAAAAAAAGTTTTCAACTTTAAAAAAAATTCACTAACTTTCCTAACGACTAGCGACTTTCAGAACCTCCTTCGCGTACTACCTCGGGGCAGTAGCAGCTCCGTGGGTTATTCTGTGAGGTAATGTGGTGCAGGTGCGGGTGCGGGCAGTGCAGGTACGAGTGCAAGGTACAACGGTGCAGTGAAAAAAACACACAGGGTGCAATGGTGCGGGTGCAGTGCAACACACAGTGCATGGCGGTGACTGTTAGTTGGCCCTAGTGTTGTTAAGCGTAAAAAAGTGATAACAGTAATCAAAAAGACAATATTGAAAAAAAAATAAGGACTTAACCAGCACTTGAGGGACGAGAAGAAGATTTTCCTTTCGTTTTTCTTCTTTCTCTCGAGGAAATTCTCAAGGTGATAGACTTTCTTCTCGATTTTTCTTCGGTGTCTGATGAACTACCTTGTTCATCGACCAAATCACGTGGTTTTCCCTCGATTGCTAGTTAAGGACCTCTGGCGTTGTAACGACAAAATGAGATCAATGGGCGTGGTGGTAGTGCCCCTAATTCTTTCGCAATTTTTCTAGATCCTTCATCTTCTTTGCTACTCCTTAATTTCCGTCCTTCCTCTTCTTCTTCTTTTTAATCTTGTCTTCTTCGTATGGAGGGGGAGACTGGGGGAGATAATTAACGATTGTCTTCGTCCTTTCTTTTCCTGACGAACTGAAGACATGCTGAAATCAGTGCATTAGGGATTTCTAATATATATATCTCTTTCATATTCTGGGATTAGAGTCATGGCCTTAGGGGCTGAAGTTGCTGATAAAAGTACTTGATGCTCTGAATGTCGAAAACCCGAGTCATTCGATCGGCGTGTGAGTCGAAAACCTTTCTTCAGTTTCCTTCTCTCTGAGAATGAGCTTCGATGAGAGAGAGAGATAAAACAAAAATAGAAGGAATCAAGATTAACTCTATGTATATCGTGGGAGCTTCGAGGTGGAGTTCTTCAAACGTCTTGAGAAAAATATTAAACGTCTCAGAACCACAAAGGCTTACCTGAGGCCTATTGTACTGAGGCTTCATTCTTTCTTTTCTTCTTCGCGAGCTTCTTGCTCCCCATTTGGACGCTGTGTTGTACTCTCGTGGGCGAGGAGGCGGCGGCAAGACAGGTGGGGGGGAGGGGGGACGGTGGGTACGGTGTAGCCGTGAGGAGGGGGGGGGGGGGACGCACTTAGTGCCACGGTCGCCACATGCTCTGCGGAGGCGGGGGCGCCCTCGAGGGGCTGCTGTCCTTGCGGGGCTTGGGGCTGTCGCAAGGGGCGTGAGCGGGGGCATGGGCGGGGGCGGGGCGCGAGGCGTAGGTGGGCTTCGGGGCGAGGACGGGCTGGCGGCGGGGGGCGCTCCGGGGGGCATAAGCCGGCGACCCAAGCTCTTCCCGGAAGTGGTTGCTGCTCCACACCTGCGCCTTGAGGGTCGGCGACGCTCTCGACGTGCCGGGGACGCCGCGCTTCGGGGAGGCCCTCCCGCCCTCCTCCAGCGGCAGGGGGGACCCCGCGCTGCTGACGGACGACAGCGGTGTGCTGACGCCGGAGCTTATGTCGCTGTCGGACGTGTCGTGCGCCTCCGTGCCGAGCGCCGAGTCGTCACTGCCGGCGGAGAGCGCCGGGGGCTGCACCACGACGGAGGCGGCCGCCGAGCCCTGGCTCCTTCCGGACGTGAGGATGGCGGTCAGCACCGGCGACGACGCCTGCAGCGCGGCGCTCGGTTGTCGCCGCTCCTCGCCGGCGGGCGCGCGCGCTGCGGGCACGGCGGCCGGAAGCACCAGCGCCAAGTCGCCGTTGCTGAGGCGCGTCGGCAGGATCTGGAGGCCGCCCTGCTGAGGCTGCGGCTGCGGCTGGAGCTGCGGGAGGCCCTGCTGCGGCTTGGCGGTGGTCACGAGTGTGACGTGCGGCTGCGCGCCGAGGGAGTTGCCGGCGCTGTCCTGGAAGGCGATGGGCTGCGCCTGCACGGGCGCGACCGGCGGCTGCATGCAGGCTCCGGCGGGCGCGGCGTTGAGCACGAAGATGATGGGCGGCGGCGTGGACGCCACGTTGACGCTGTTCTGGACGCAGGTGGCGTTGGTGTTGACGTTGGAGGTGACGGACGACGCGATGGCGTTGAGGTGGCTGAGCACGTTGGCATGCAGGTCATGCGGCAGGCCGTCCATGCCCGACAGGTAGCGGGAGACCTCGGCCGCGCACTGCGCGAAGCCGGCGCGGTACTTGGACGTCTCGTCACCGCCGCCCATGCGCGAGCGCACGCCCGCGGACTCGTGGCGGTGCAGTGCCTGCACGTGGCGCACCGTCATCTCCAAGATGTCGGCCTTCTCTAACTTGCTGTAACGGGAAGGCTGCGGAGAGGAAAACCCGTTTTAGTGCAGGTTGCACGCAGACACATGCAGACATACGACACAAACACACACACACACACACACACAAACACGCATTCACTCACAAACACAGACAACCCACACACACACACACAAGCACACAAACACCAATAACAAGAACCAACACAAACACACACAAGCGCAAACCCAAGCACACCTTTCCTCACAAACAAACACACACATACAGCACAAACCCAAGCACACCTTTCCTCACAAACAAACACCAAGCACACCCTTCCTCACAAACAAACACACACAAGACACACAAAGAGAAGAGAAAGAGCGGTCGTTACTCACGTCCTTCTTGAGGGCCTCCAACACCAGCGTCTTCAGGTCGTTGAGACAGCGGTTGATCCTCTGGCGTCGCCGCTTCTCCATCAGGGGCTTGTTGCTCTACAAAGAAAGAGATAGACAGATAGATGAGTAAATGGGTGTATGGATAAATTTAGAGAGTAAGTAGATATATGAGTTAATGAGTAAATCAAACAATAAGTCTTCTTACAGATAAGAAAAAAAAAAATTTGTGTATTTACACATACACACACACACATCTCTCTCTCTCTCTCTCTCTCTCGTCTCTGTCGATATATATATCATATATGATATATGATATATATCATATATATATATCATATATATATATGATATATATATATATACTATATATATATAAATATATGTTTATATATTTTTTCTTCTTTTTGGGTGTGTGTAGGGGGTAGGGGGGTAAGCGAGGGGGATCGTTTAAGCAAAAGAGACGTTGAAAGTTATAAAACAAAGTCAATGATAGAACGTAATAGATAGATAAAAAAAAGAGAGAGAAGAAATCGAAGAAGAAGAAAAGAAGGAAGGAGAGAAATTATGATTGGTAATGTCAGCGAACTTTGTCACCTCGACATTGGCACTGACTTTAGCTTCCTTAAACGCGAACTCACTGAAGCGAGACAGACAAGTTTAGGTAGAATTTACAAAAAAAGAAAAAAAGAAGAAAAAGAAACGACAAAAAACGGAGAGAGAGAATAAAAAAAATCCAAACGCGTTTTGAAGTGAGTTCGAGTTTTTAAAATTTATCTTCGTTTTTTTCCTAGTGTTAGATTTTTCCTTGTTGACGTTCAACTTCGTATTCGGAAAAGTTGAAAGTCTGCGCCTACGATGCTTAATCTTGTGTGTCTAATTTTAGTCATATTCCTTTGTCGAGTTTTTATCAAGTTCGCGTATTTGGTATTTCGTCTAAATTCTACGTTAGAGCAAGGTTAATCGCCTCAGCATTAGTTCAAAACATCCAATGTTCTTATATATATATATATATATATATATATATATATATATATATATATATATATACATATTATATATATATATATATATATATATATATATATATATATACATATATATATATATATATATATATATATATATATATATATATATGTAAATACATACATATATATATATATATATATATATATATATATATATATATATATATATATATATATATATATATATATATATATATATATATATATATATATATATATATATATATATATATATATATATATATATTTCCTCTTTGTAACAGCCTACCTATCCTTCATCTCTTATCTTACCATTTATTAATTGCTTGTCAACCTGTCCTTTCAGTGATTCAGCATCCAAATACTTTTCATTTTTCACAACATACAAAATCTACAAATATACAACATATATATATATATATATATATATATATATATATATATATATATATATATATATATAAACATACTTTACTCATGTGACATTGACCATGCATGTAAAGTCTGACATTCAAGCCTCGCAATTCAGCTCACTTTCTAAACTGCATTGAAGTCTCTATATTTATTTTTTTCCTTACAAAGTCATAATTTTCTTGTTTTAAAGAGTTCTGTTCAACACACACACACACACACATTGTTATTGGCGAGGTAATCAGTGGCACTGACTGGCACTTACGCATGAATTGCCCCAAAGTGACCTTTGAGCGCACTTGGCAGTCATGCACACACACACACATGCTCACACATTCATGCAAACATGCACGCGCACAGGCACTGTTCCTGGCACTCACCTTGCGAGTGGAGGCACTGTCCGCCGGGGAGGCCGCGCGACGGTGGGCGAGGAGGGCGCTCTCAGCTGTCATGTCATCCGTAAGCGATTCCTCTTCCTCGAAGCGGTCCAGAAAATCGTCCTCGGGACACAGCTGGTCCGCGTCTTGGCTCAGGTGGTGGAACAGCTGGCTCGCCGCTGTGGCTTCTGTGGTGGATGTGGCTAATGTGTCGCTCGCGTGGGCCGTCTCGTGTTCGAAATGGGCGTATCGGCTCTGTCGCTGCGCCGCGCTAACGTGCGTCCTCGGCTGCCTCCCGCTCTCCACTGGCTGCTGTTGCCCCTTCATGGTCCTAGCGCAGGAGGCAGGTAGCGGGGGGGAGGAGGTCATGCCAGGAGGGAGTCAAGGAGCGAGGGAGTGACGGGGGAAGGGAGGGGAGGGGGGGGGGGGGGGGGGGGGAGGGGGACGGAGAGGGCTAAGAGACGGGACAGCCTCTCAGCGAGATGATGGTCACTTGTGGCAAAATGGCTCGAGGTTTTGCAAGCAGCCGTGTCCGTCGAAGGGGCCTTGGCAGTCGGCTTGTTCACACACTCGGGAGCCCACAGTGCTGCGCGTCTGGGATGGGCGTGGATATGGTCGATCGCCCTGGATATTTGGCATGGGATTTTCGTTCTTGTCGTTTGTGTGTGTGTGTTTTTTTTTTTTTTCGCCAGACTAGTCAGAGTGAAAGGTGAGGAAAAAAGTATTTTGTTTTTTATCTTATTTTACATAAAAAGATAGGAAGTTTAGTGTCTTAGAAGTCTCGGACTAGGTGATAGGGCAGGGAGGGACTGGAGGTGTGTGGAGCTCTCGTAGTTCGTCATCTCCTTCGCGAAGAAGAAGAGTCTCTGGAAGGAAAACAAAAGGAAAATAAGTCAATATCTATATCAATATTGATATGAAATAAAGAAGCAAAGCAAAACTAAAATACTGAGAGTAATGAAAGAAGAATCAAAAGCTGTTGCGAAAGGAAAAGAAAAACACGAGATTTTCTAAAACTTAAAGAATACATCAATCAAAGGCGAAATTTACCTGAATTTCCTCTGATAAAAAGAGATAACCCCCCCCCAAAAAAAAAAAAATCAGATATTATTGAGACATATAGAATTGATGAAGAACCACGAGCGAAAGAGAAAAAAAGAAGAAGAAAAGGAGAAAAAGAGGAAAAAGGAAAAAAAAACGAAAAAAAGTAAAGAAAACCAGTTTATAGACTTAAATTACTAGCCCGCAAAGATATAATTCCGATAATACAGTCTTATCATTCAAAGGTAAAGACCGTTTCTCAAGAGACACTTTTCGGTTTCTTGAAGACATTGAGGCCATATTACTCGTTTTTTTTTGTTTGTTCTTTGTTTTATTTCACATTTATTTAAAGATTTAGAGGGAAGGAAAGGGGGGACGATCTTATATTACAGTACGAGTTGTAACTGAGAGAGAAATTGGGATTTTTTTTTAAAAGGAGGAATAAGAGATTAAAAAAAGTAAGAGGAAAGACAAAAAGGATATAAGGGGGGGGGGGGGGTAATGGAAAGAGGAAGTAGAAGGAAGAAGATTTGTTTTAGCTGACTAAAAATATAGAATATACCAAATGATTGTGAAACACACACACAGACAAGCACACACACACACACACACACACACACACACACACACACACACACACACACATATATATATATATATATATATATATATATATATATATATATATATATACATACACATTTGTAAATGATGATAACAATTATGATAATACTACTGCTAATGATAATAACAAGGATAATGATATCAATGATGAAAATGATAATAGTAACAGTGACAGCAATGATAATGAAAATTATGATAATAACATAACATAAAGATCCTAATGATAATGATGACGATGGTAATAATGATCATGATGATAATGATAATGATGATGATAATGATGAAGGTGACAATATCAATGAGAACAATAATAATCATGGTAATAATATCGTTAATGACATCAAACATGTCAACAACGTCGATAACATTGATAAGAAGAAGAATGATAATGATGATAATGATGGTAATGATAATGATATTTGTGAGGATAATGATAACTTCATGATAATGATAATAAGGATTATAACAAAACAATAGTAATA
>BOPN01000513.1:437143-444643 GCA_017312705.2 Penaeus japonicus
AAGTAGGAAGAAGAGGACGAAGAAATATAAATGGTAAGAAGTGGCGAATCATTGATAATAATAAGCTAGATAAGGATAAGAGACTAATGATAATAATAACTATATTTTAGATACTACTAATAATGAGGATAATGATATTGATAATAAATAACAATAACAACAGCAACGATACTGACATAAATCGCAATAAGAGTGACAATTAGAGTAAAAATAACAATCTAAAAAAATATATATAATACAGAAGGACGTTTGTTTTTACACACGTTTTTTAAACCTATGTATTCCCACGGTTCATTTAACACAACGGAAACGTTTCTGTCACTCCGTCAGGATCGGGATTAGAGGAATGTGATTAGCTAATCCAATCTGTTTTGGAGGATTGTGAATTTTGAGGAGTACAGGGCAACGGTATGGGACAGAAGGTACGTGGTAAGAGCTAGGAGGAGGAGGAGGAGGAGGAGGAGGGGAAAGAGGAGGAGGAGGGGAAAGAGGTGGAGGTGATAAAGGTGGTGGTGGGTGGGGGGGGGGAAGAGAAGGAAAAAGAGGAAAAGGGTGTAGGTGGAAGAATTGGTGGTGAAGAAGGGGGAGGAGGAGGGGGAAGGTGAAGGGGAGGAGGAGGAGGAGGAGGGGGAAGGGGAGGGGTAAGGGGAGGAGGAGGAGGAAAAGGAGGAGAAGGAGGAAGAGGAAGAAGAGGTGAAGGAGTGGAGGAAGAGGAGGACGAGGAAAAGTTGATGGTGGAGGTGGAGGAGAGGAAGATGTAAAGGAGGGTGAGGAGAAGAGGAAGGAAGAGGAGGAGAACGAGGAAGAGGTGATGGTTGTGGAGGTGACGGTGGAGATGGAGGTCGTGGAGATTAGGAGGAAGAGGAAGAATAAGAAAAAAAAGAAGAATGAAAAGGAGAAGAGGAGAGAGAGACATAAGAAGAAAAGAGATTACGAGGAAGAGGAAGAATAAGAAAAAAAAAGTGAGAATGAAAAAGAAAGAAAAACAACAAATAAAAAAAGAGAACTACAAAGACGAATACCAATCAAAGACCAACTAGTAATAACAGAAGAAACGAGAAAGAAGAAGAAAAAGAAAGATGAAGAAGAAGAATAAGGAAGAAGAAGAAGAAGAAAAAAAAAAGAGGGGAAAAAAAATTGCTCTGATCGGCAAGTCACAATCGACATAAAAACGGAATATTAAGATCACCTACTCGGTCACTGAACTAAAATGTTCGCAAATGATCAGTTTGTGCAAAGTCACCCTGTACTCTTTGCGGAAGAGAGGAAGAGAGGAAGAGAGGAGAGGAAGAAAATGCAGAGAAAAAAGAGAAGAGAAATGCAAGGGTATGGAGGAGGATGGAGAGAGAGAGAGAGAGAGAGAAAGAGGGAGAGAGAGAGAGAGAGAGAGAGAGAGAGAGAGAGAGAGAGAGAGAGAGAGAGGGGGGGGGAGGGAGAGGGAGAGGGAGAGGGAGAGGGAGAGGGAGAGGGAGAGGGAAAGGGAGGGAAAGGGAGAGGGAGGGTGGAGGGAAGGGGGGGAAAAGGAGAGGGAGGGGGATGGAAGGGAGATAGAGGGATGGAGAGGCAGAGGGAGAGAGAGGGGGAGGGAGGGAAGGGAGGTAGAAAGGGAAAGAGGGAGAGAGGGAGAGAGGGAGAGATATAGCGGAAGAGGAGAATAATATAATAATTATGATAAGAATGATGATCAGGCTAATGTTAGCCATAATAATGCTATTAATAATGATAACAAAAGTGTTAATAATGACAATGATAAAAAATAGCATTGATAATGGTCTTAATAACAATAACAATAATAATGACAATATTACTATTCATCTTTTTTGCGATAACATTAGCAATGATAATGATAATAACGATTGTACTGATAATGATCATTAAGCTAATAAAAGCAACACTGATAATGGTAATAATGATACTAATATTAATAATGATAATGATATGACAATGATAATACCGATGATAATGATAATAATGATAATCCTGTAGTAATATAAATGACAATAATAGTAATGATGATAATAACAATCATCATGATCAATAGAATGATTATAGTAACAATAATAATCATCATGATAATAGTAACAGTGATGACACGATACCAGCAGCAATATAAGAACAAAATATAAAAAGTAAAACTAATGAAGAAACTGGCAACTATATCTCTTTACACACACACACACATACATACAAACACACACACACACACACACACACACACACACACACACATATATATATATATATATATATATATATATATATATATATATATGTATATATATATGTATATATATGTATATATACATACATACATATACATTCACACCTATCTACACAAACAATAATGATTGCAATAAAACTAAAACCGATAAGAAAACAGCTAGCATGAACTAGAATAATCGGGCCCCTGGTGATGACGGGACAAAACTACTAGAAGAGCGCTATCAGGTTACAATGACCTGGGGCTAATGGGAGGGGGGGAGGAGGGAGGGGGGAGGAGGGAGGGGGAGGGGGGGTCAGGGTGAACGCCCCCTTCCTGCTAACATAACCGAGTGTTTTTGTTGACATTAAAAATAAATAAATAAATAAGTGACGTGTGAATTGGTGATATAGATAGATAGGTAGATAGATAGATAGATAGATGAACCAACTAGTCCCGGCTATTTTTTATTTGATTTAATTTAATTTTATCTTATTTGTTAAGCGTTTCGATTCGTTTTGAACAGGTTTCTACCAAAACTAATTGATAGAGGTCTTGTCCCCCCCCCCCTCCCACATCCCCCCCATGCTGTGTTAGATCGGTGGGAGGAAGAGAGGGAGGGAAAGGGGGGGGGAGATAGATAGATTGGAAGAAAGAGGGCTGAGAGAGAGAGAGGAAGAGAGTAGGAGGTAGGGAAGAGATAGAGAGAGAGAGAGAGAGAGAGAGAGAGAAAGAGAGAGAGAGAGAGAGAGAGAGAGAGAGAGAGAGAGAGAGAGAGAGAGAGAGAGAGAGAGAGAGAGAGAGAAAGAGAGAGAGAAAGAGAGAGAGGGAGTAGGAAAAAAGAAGAAAGGAAGGGAAAGAGACAGAAAGTGAGAGAGATGAGAGAGAGATATAGAAAGAACGAGACAGAGAGAGACAGAGAGACAGCGCTAGACAGAAAGGAACAAAGACTCGACAAATGAAGATAAATACAAAGACAAAGAAAAGAAGAGAAAACAGACAGACAAAAAGACAAAAAGGACACAAAAGAGACAGAGAAAAAGAAAGATCAACACAATCTACAAGAACGAAAGAAGAGAAAAGAGAAGAGAAGAGAGAAGAGAAGAGAAGAGAAGAGAAGAGAAGAGAAGAGAAGAGAAGAGAAGAGAAGAGAAGAGAAGAGAAGAGAAGAGAAGAGAAGAGAGAAGAGAATCGGCAACTACCTACGAAAGAAGAGAAGAGAGAAGAGAAGAGAAGAGAAGAGAAGAGAGGAGAAGAGAAAAGAGAAGAGAAGAGAAGAGAAGAGAGCAGAGAATCGGCAACTACCTGCGCGGATTCCAGGGGAGCAGATGACACTCCGACTTAATAAGCAAAAGGTGTACCTCGCGCACACCTGCCGGGGACCCTTGGCTACCATGCCAAGGTGAACAGATATACCAAACGTCTTCTACTCACACAGAGAGGGAGAGGGAGAGGGAGAGGGAGAGGGAGAGAGAAGGGGAGAGGGAGTTGGAGAGGGAGAGGGAGAGGGAGAGGGAGAGGGAGAGGGAGAGGGAGAGGGAGAGGGAGAGGGAGAGGGAGAGGGAGAGGGAGAGAGAGAGAGAGAGAGAGAGAGAGAGAGAGAGAGAGAGAGAGAGAAAGAGAGAGGAAGAGCGAGAGAGAGAGATAACCACCGCCTCACTGTCTTCATTGCTTTACCCTTCATTTCTTCTCCTTATTGTTTTTTTTCTTCGTGGTATAAATCTTAATGGTGATAATGCCGGCACCAGCTCACGCCACTTAAAAAGGGGTAACTATACTTATCGGATCCTCCTCACACGATGCACTTGGGACGGATTGACGAAGAAGAGCAACAACAAGAAGACAGAGGAAGAAGGCGAAAGGGAGAAAGAAGATGTAGAAAGGAAAAAATAAAGAAGAAGATAAAGGTTGGATAAAGAAACTCAAAGAATGGAGAAAGAGAATGAGAAAGAAGTCCATAAACAAACAGAGAGAGATAGAACGAGAGTGAGAGAAAGAGAGAAAGCGAGATAGATAAATAGATAGATAAATCGAGAGAGAGAGAAAAAAGAAAGCTAGATGGATCAATAGAGAGAAAGACACACACATACAGATAGAGCTTAAGAGAGAGAGAAAGATAGATAGATAGAGAGAGAACTTAGGACCTGAAGAGCTGAAGATTCTGAAGAGTAAGAGAGAGAAAGAGAGAGCGAGAGAGCGAGAGAGCGAGAGAGCGAGAGGTCTTCACTAACCGTTGTGTAGAGCGGCCACTTACAACCCGTACCTCCTCGAACCACGTCTCCAGTTGTACTGCCAGGCGCCCACGATGCCTCACACAGGCAAGACGGCAATAGGAGGGTAACCCTCTACCCTTCCCCCCTTACCCCCCCTTCCTCCCTTCTACCCCCTCGACGTGCCCTCTACTGCCCTCTACCCTTGACACTCTACTGGCCAGAACCCTCTTCTTCTGCTCCTCCTCCTGTCTTCCATTTCTTTCACGCCTTTTTCTTCTCCCTTCTCTCTGTTCCTTCTTTCGTTTTCATGTAGTTTTTGTTTTCTTTTATATACGCACACACACACACACACACACACACACACACACACACACACATATATATATATATATATATATATATATATATATATATATATATATATATAAATATATATATTTACATATCTTTTTTTCTTTTTGGGGGGGCTTTGTCTTTTTCGTTTTAAGTCTTTCTCTTGTCTTATTTTCACTATCATCATCTTCTCTCTCTCGTTCTTCCTCTCTTTATTCTCTCTTTCTCTCGTTCCCTCCCTTTCTCACCTTATCCCTTTATCACTCTCTTTCTTCCTCTCTTTCTCCCCCTCTCTCACCCACTTTCTTTCCTACTCTCTCTAGTTCTCTCTCTGTTTCTCTCTCTTCCTCTCACTCACTCCCTTTTTAACTCTCTCTCACTCACTCACCTTCTCTCTCTCTCTCTCTCTCTATTTCTTTCTCTCTCAGATCTCCCAAATCACGCCTACTATAAATACATCCTCTCTTAGGATAAAAATATCTTCTCTGGGGTCAACTCACGCCTTCTCTGGGTCAACATATAAGCCACGCCTCCTAAAGTTCAGCTCACAAGCCACGCCTTCTCTGGGTCAACAAATAAGCCACGCCTCCTAAAGTTCAACTCACAAGCCACGCCTTCTCTGGGTCAATATATAAGCCACGCCTCTTCAAGTTCACCTCACAAGCCACTCCTTCTCTGGGTCAACAAATAAGCCACGCCTTCTTTAGATTCAGCTCTCAAGCCGCGCCTTGTTTGGGTCAGCATATAAGCCACGCTTCTACCTGGAGGTCAAGTCACAAGCCACGCCTCCTTTGTTTAAAACATCTGTAACGTGCCCATTTGCCCCGCCTACGTCCCGGTGTCCAAATGCCAATGAAGTCTTTGTTTTGTTGATCTTTGTTTGTTTGTTTGGTGTTTCTTTGTCTTGTTTGGCCTTTGCTTTGTTTGGCATTTGCGTTTTCCTTGTTTTAGTTCGTGTTTGTTTGTTTGTTTGTTGTCCTTGTTTTGTACGGTGTTCGTTTGTTCGTCTTTGTTTTGATTGGTATTCATTTGTTTGTCGTCCTTACTTTGATTGGTGTTTGTTTGTTTGTTTGTCGTCCTTGCTTTGATTGGTATTTGTTCGTTTGTCCTTGTTTTGCTTGTGTTCGTATGTTTGTCGTCCTTTATTTTGATTGATGTTTGTTTATTTGTCCTTGTTTTGTTTGCGTTCGCTTGTTTATCATCCTTGTTTTATTTGGTGTATATTTTTTTTCATCCTTGCTTTCTTTGGCGGTTATCTGCCGTCCTTGTTAACTGAGTGATTGCTGTCTTTGTTTGGCCCGTCTGCTTTCATCGCTGGTCACCTGCTTGTGTGCTTGCCTAGATGCATACATTCGCGCTTGCTGCTCAAGGGGCTGTTTCCCAGGGTCTCGTTTTGCTTGACTGGTTTGTTCTCTTTGCCCTCTTGCTTTTGTTGTTGTTGTTGTTGTTGTTGTTTTTGGGTGGTGATGGTGGTGAGGGTGGTGGTGATGGTGATAATGGTGGTGATGATGATGATGGCGGTGATGGTGGTAAGTGGTGATGGTGATAATGGTGGTGATGATGATGATGGCGGTGATGGTGGTAAGTGGTGATGGTAATGGTAATGATGGTGGTGTGATGTTTATGGTGATGGTGAGGTTAGTGGTGATGGTGATAATGGTGGTGATGATGATGGTGGTGGTGATGGTGGTAAATGTGATGTTTATACTGGTGGTGATGGTGGTATTGGCGATGATGGTAATTATGGTGGTATGATGTTTATGGTGATGGTGAGACTGGTGGTGTTGGTGTTATCATCATTAGTAGCACTGTTATTATCATTACCAGTATTATTTATCATTATCATGAGCATGATTTTAGGGAAACTATAGTGATATTTATACTCTAAAAACACAAGCATTTTTTTCTGATTTTCTTATCATCTAACCTTAAAAGTTAGATAAGCAATCTGTTTCCTGAATGAGAGAACGTGAAAATGCAGTTATAATTTTTTGGTGAACATTTTTTTTTCAACATCTGTAAACTTTTTTCTTAATTGTTTTTTTTAATTGATTTTAAACATTGATTTTTTTTTTCTTGTCATTACCATTTATCTTTTTTTTTCCCAGAAAGAGGAAGATGAGGAAGTAACGAAAAGAGGGAGGGTGATAAAGACAAGAAGTAAAAGAAAGAGAGAAAGATAAAAAATAAAACAACAGAGGGAAGGACGCAGAAAAGAAGTTAAAAAGAAGAAGAAATAGGATAAAGAAATAAGAAAATGAAGATTAAATAAAAAGAAGTATAGAGATGTACAAAAAAGGTAATAATACAGAAGACAAAAGAGAGAGAAGAAAAGAAAAGAAAAAGAGGATGATGAAGAAGAAGAGGAACAAACGAAAAAATGAAGGATAAAAGTATAACATAAAAAAAGGTCAAGGGAAGTAAAGTGAGATTCTTTTAGGAAAACATAGTATGTCGGGTAATTAGCACGGACACCTACCTGCGTGGCTGGTAATTGGGTTTAATCCCCTTAATAAAAGAGGAAAAAAGAAAGGGGTATTACATAAAATTGCTCGAACCTGTACCAGCAACATAGAACATGAATCCGGTGTTCTGTCCTCTACATACGTGTTCAGAAACTTCAAACTTCCCCTTCTGGTGAGTTTGTATTTCTTTTTTCTTAAATTTCTTCTTCTTGTATCTTATTCCCGAGCTTCTCCTGCTTTTTCTTCTTCTTCTTCTTCTTCTTCTTCTCTTATATGTATATTTTCTTAA
>BOPN01000513.1:454643-457143 GCA_017312705.2 Penaeus japonicus
GAGACTGCAAAGGGGGGAATCTGTGTCAGCCTGAGACTGCAAAGGGGGGAATCTGTGTCAGCCTGAGACTGCACAGGGAATCTGTGTCAGCCTGAGACTGCAAAGGAGGGAATCTGTGTCAGCCTGAGACTGCAAAGGGAGGAATCTGGGTCAGCCTGAGACTGCAAAGGGGGGAATCTGTGTCAGCCTGAGACTGCAAAGGGGGAATCTGTGTCAGCCTGGAGACTGCAGCGGGGGAATCTGTGTCAGCCTGAGACTGCAAAGGGAGGAATCTGTGTCAGCTCAGGACTGCAGCAAGAGGAATCTGGGTCAGCCTGAGACTGCAAAGGGAGGAATCTGTGTCAGCCTGAGACTGCAAAGGGGGGAATCTGTGTCAGCCTGACAAAGGAGGGAATCTGTGTCAGCCTGAGACTCCAAAGGGGGAATCTGTGTTAGCCTGAGACTGCAAAGGGAGGAATCTGTGTCAGCCTGAGACTGCAAAGGGAGGAATCTGGGTCAGCCTGAGACTGCAAAGGGAGGAATCTGGGTCAGCCTGAGACTGCAAAGGGGGGAATCTGTGTCAGCCTGAGACTGCAAAGGGGGGAATCTGGGTCAGCCTGAGACTGCAAAGGGGGAATTTGTGTCAGTCTGAGACTACAAAGTGGGGAATCTGTGTCAGCCTGAGACTACAAAGTGGGGAATCTGTGTCAGTCTGAGACTACAAAGTGGGGAATCTGTGTCAGCCTGAGACTACAAAGTGGGGAATCTGTGTCAGTCTGAGACTACAAAGGAGGGAATCTGCGTCAGTCTGAGACTACAAAGGGGGGAATCTGTGTCAGCCTGAGACTGCAAAGGGAGGAATCTGTGTCAGCCTGAGACTGCAAAGGGGAACGTCAGCCTGAGACTACAAAGGGGGAATCTGTGTCAGCCTGAGACTGCAAAGGGAGGAATCTGTGTCAGCCTGAGACTGCAAAGGGAGGAATCTGGGTCAGCCTGAGACTGGGAAGGGGGAATCTGTGTCAGCCTGAGACTGCAAAGGGGGAATCTGTGTCGTCTGGAGACTGCAAAGGGGGGAATCTGTGTCAGCCTGAGACTGCAAAGGGGGAATCTGTGTCAGCCTGAGACTGCAAAGGGGGGAATCTGTGTCAGCCTGAGACTGCAAAGGGAGGAATCTGTGTCAGCCTGAGACTGCAAAGGAGGGAATCTGTGTCAGCCTGAGACTGCAAAGGGGGGAATCTGTGTCAGCCTGAGACTGCAAAGGGGGGAATCTGTGTCAGCCTGAGACTGCAAAGGGAGGAATCTGTGTCAGCCTGAGACTGCAAAGGAGGGAATCTGTGTCAGCCTGAGACTGCAAAGGGGGAATCTGTGTCAGCCTGAGACTGCAAAGGGGGGAATCTGTGTCAGCCTGAGACTGCAAAGGGAGGAATCTGTTAAGAAATTAAAAGTGATTGGGACTTTTGATTAACGGACAAGCAATAATTTCATGTATTATTAGTGCAATATCTTATTTCATCCATTTTTTTATCATCTTGAAAATAATTCAGCAACTTGATTGAAGGACACCGAGAAAAGGAAATGATTGAGCATAAGGTAAAAAAAGGATAAATATAATTTTCTTTTTTTCTTTGGAGATGCCTGGTATGAATTATTTATCAGCCCATTTATTAGTTTGTTTATTTCATCCCATCTTTAGATAAAAAGGAGGAACAGGAAGAATGCTCCTGTTTATTAATCTGTCAAATCTTATCAATAGTGTTGAAATTCTGAGAAGCAGATCATGGAGCCATTCATCCGGACTTTTTTGTCACAGTGAGAACTACGCAATGTCAAATACTGGTGGACAGATAAGCACAGACAAGCAAAAACAAACGAACACACACAACATAGTAAACATCATAATAAATGAACTTTCATAACCATAAACACACAAACACGCACCGTCAGTATAAGAACACACACACAAACCTACACTTACACACGCACACACATACACACACACAAACACACACACACACACACGTTGGCACGCACACACATACACCTATACACACACGCTCGCGCGCGCGCGCACTATATAACAACACGCAGCGCAAAGTCCTTATGCCTCTCTCTGTACTTAACAGATTAAAATTGAAATTCTTAACCAATTAATGAAATGCGTTAAGCCAGTGTAGTAGTTATTCATTCAAAGCAGAGAAGACCGATTTACATGAACGGAGAACGTGTTCTGAATGGTCTTTGTGTTCGTTTCGCCCATTGGTCAATTGTGTCAGTGGAACCAATCACGAAGCTCGTAGTATTGTCGCAGTGCACCACAGGCTTAAAATCATTTATGTTTTTTTCTTTTCTATATTAATTTCTTACCTTTTGTATAGATCTTTCTTTAACAATACATAAACACAGAAAGAACATATTCAATCAAAGTCACATATATTTTTTTATTAACGCAGGACGTTGACTTAGAGATTTCTTAAGATTGCAAGAATTACCTTTGACCCTGTGGACGCTTGGTGGCGCAACA
>BOPN01000513.1:464643-469643 GCA_017312705.2 Penaeus japonicus
AAAAAAAAAAATTCGAGAAGGGTGATTATCTTGATTACATTATTTAAGGAATATGAAACTATCAGAAAACGAATGAATTCTCTCTATCCTCCCTTCTCTCTCTCTCTCTCTCTCTCTCTATCTCTCTCTCCAACTCTCATTCTCTCTCTCTCTCTCTCCCTCTCTCTCCCCCTCTCTCCCTCTCTCCCTCTCTCTCTTCCTCTCTCTCTCGCTCTCTCTCTCTCTCTCTCTCTCTCTCTCTCTCTCTTTCTCTGTTTTTTTTTTTTTTTTCTCTCTCCTCTGATTTTACTTTGCATATGTCAGCATGTCTCCCAATCTTCTTGATAAATTGATAATTGAATATTGAATATACTCCATTTCTACTACATTATATTTCTCTTTCTTTCTCTGTCAATCTCTCTCTCTCTCTCTCTCTCTCTCTCTCTCTCTCTCTCTCTCTCTCTCTCTCTCTCTCTCTCTTTCTCTCTTTCTCTTTTCCTGACTCTCTCTTTTTCATTTCCGGTATTACTTTCAAGCTACAGTAGATATATGATAGACAACGCGATAAATGAATAGATATATGAATAAATAGATAAATAGATAGATAGATAAATATGATATATAAAATCATCATCGAGTTAATAAACAGAAAAACAAATAAACAGACGAATGAATGAGATAGATAAAATCAAAAGAAAATCTCTATATGTACTTAATATAATTCGTAGCTGTTACTTTTTTTTTTTACAACGAAATAGGATAAAAAACAGTAACAAAGAAAAAACAAAAATAATGTATAAAATCTTAACAAGGACAATAACAAAAATTATGACAAGAACAAGGTTTAAAATGAAAAGAACAAGAACAAGAAGTGGAACAAAAAGGAGAACAAGAACAAAAATAAAAACACATATAATACCAAGAACGAAGATAAGAACAGGAAGAAGAGGAAGAGGAACAACAATGAAAGCAAAAACAAGAAGTGGAACAAAAAGGAGAACAAGAACAAGAACAAGAATAAGAACACATATAATAACAAGACCGAAGATAAGAACAAGAAGAAGAGGAAATGGAACAATAATGAAAGCAAAAAACAAGAAGTGGAACAAAAAGGAAAACAAGAACAAGAATAAGAACACATACAATAACAAGAACGAAGATAAGAACAAGAAGAAGAGGAAGTAGAACAATAATGAAAACAAAAACAAGAAGTGGAACAAAAAGGAGAACAAGAACAAGAACATATACAATAACCAGAACGAAGATAAGAACAACAAGAAGAGGAAGTAGAACAATAATGAAAACAAAAACAAGAACCAAAACAAGCGAAAACAACAACAATAACAAAAACAACCTTCGGTCAAGAGGAAGAAGAAAATTAGATTCCATTTTAGGCAACGATGATTTTTATATTTTTTTTAAATCGGTATCAGGAAGCAATATCTTGTAAATCAGGGTCCATTCTAGACAGTGACGATTATGATCATTGTCATTTTATTATCATTACTTGTATCATTATCATCATTATTATCATTGCCATTATCATTATTATTATTGTCAATATCATCAATGATATTATCATTATTATTATTGTTATTAATACTATTATCATTATCATCATAGTTATCATCATTATCCTCATTATTATTATCATTATTACTGTTATCATTAATACAATTATCATCATTGTTGTTATCAATGTCATGATCATCATCATATCATGATCATAATATCATTATAATTGTCTTCCAAAGATGCCGTAAATAATGTACAATTTAAGGCAATTTGTTGTGTGTATATTAATTCTGATACGATATTTTAAAAATTGCAAGGTATTGTTAAACTAGGATCTGGATGCTGCAAGCCGTCAAAATTATCTAATGCAAAATGAAACCGATTCCGATCATAATGATAACAACAATAATATCAATAACAATAATGATGATACTAATAACAATAAAAATAATAATGATCATTATCATCATCGTCATCATAATGATAATAACAGTAGTAATTGGAGCAGTAGGAGTAATGATGATAATGATACAAGAAAAAGGAAAAATCATCATTTTTTTGTGTCACCAAATAAATAAATTTATACGCCATTGCACTCCTGATGCCTGATTTGCATAACCTCACCTTATCTTATACTTTATACTTATACTTTGACTTTGACCTCTTTATTCGGACCTAAAGGGTAACATGCAGGCGCCCATTATCCTCCGTGCAATGTCCTTGGTCAATGTTAACCACCTGCTTTCTCCACCTGTTCATACCTGGTCACCTGCTTTCTCCACCTGTTTAGCGAGCACCTGTTCATACCTGGTCACCTGTTTCGTTTTGCACCTGCTTGTTTACACCTGTTTCGTACCTCGTTTTTGGAAATGTTTTCATCACTTTTTTTTTTTTTTGTCACCTGCTTTCTCCACCTGTTTAGCGAGCACCTGTTCATACCTGGTCACCTGTTTCGTTTTGCACCTGCTTGAATAAAATGCTTACTTTTTCTGCCCGAGACCTGTGTAAACTACAGTCATTTCAAGCTAGGAAAATAGTGCCTCCTTTGCTTCGTTTGTGTTTCTTGTACCTCTTCATTGGTTACTTATTGGTGACTACACCCACAGAAGCACACACACACACACACACACATCCACACACAGACACACAAACACCCACACATCCACACAAACACACACACATACACACACAGACACACAAACACCCACACATCCACACACACACACACACATCCACACACACACACACACATCCACACACACACACACACACACACACACAAACACACACACACACACACACACACACACACACACACTACATTTACGTCAATAAAACGAACGCAAATCCCTATCAAATTATTTTTTTTCCTTCGAACCTCATTTTTAACAGGTATCATTAAACATTACTATTAGGGTTAACCACGAGTTGTCAGCATAGCAATTTAGGTCCAGTTTGATAATCCTCAGTGTTGTTTCTCTGCAATCAAATGATTATTCGAGATTTTCTTTTTGATTTATAATAAAAAGAAGAGGAAAAAGAAAGAAAGGAAGTAAAATATATAAACAAAAAGAGACGATATGAAGAAGATGGAGAAGAAAATGAAAAATATGATGAAAAAGAAGAAACAGAAGGTGGAGAAGATGATGAAAGAAGAAGAAGAAGAAACAGAAGAAAAAGAAAGAAAGAAAGAAAGAAAGAAAGAAGTAGTATCATCAGTAGGAGAAGAAAAAGAAGAAGAAATACACCAGATAAAGAAACACAGAAGAATCAAAGAAAAAAGTACATGAAGACCCGATGCTCGTTTTCTATGCTCGTGTTGTTTTTATTTTTTTTATTTTTTTACAATATAGTTGCTTGCTGATGGAGAGTGCAAAGACCTGTCTTGATAAAAAGACAAATAAGACCCTTTCCGTTCAGTGTTATGTAAAGATTTCATAATAAAATATGTTGTGATAATGAGAAACGTATGTAATTATAGTCTGAAAAAAGTTCATATTGTATCAGTATCACATGTAAATGATGTGAAAATAAAAATAATTGTATTTAATCATTACAACAACGTATATAATACGTGTACAGCAAAGTCTAAATCAAATAACTAAAAAGACTCAACTAGTCCGTCCGCTAGGCTGAAAAAAAGGTTATCTTTAAAGTATGACACGCAGCCAAGATCAAGTTCTAAACTGCTTGATGAGTAACCTTGTTATATTACAAAATGGTTAATACTGGGTTTTTAAGAGCTCTCTCTCTTTCCCCTTCTCTCTAACTCGTTCACTTTCTCTCTCTCGTTCTCTTGCTTTCTCTCTCTTTCTCTCTCTCGTTCTCTCTTTCTCTCTCTCTCTAACTCCCTCTCATTCTCTTTTTTTTCTCTCTCTAACTCCCTCTCCATCTCTCTCTCTCTCTTGTTCTCTTTCTTTTTCTTTCTCTCTCCCTTCTCTCTCTCTCTCTCTCTCTCTCTCTCTCTCTCTCCCTCCTTCTCTCTCTCTCTCTCTCTCTCTCTCTCTGTCTCCACTTCTCGCTCTCTCTCTCTCCTTTTATTTACTACCTCAATGGATTTGTATCTTTCCACCTGATCTCTTGACAATTTATGATGTCTTGTGAACATTGATTAATTAATAAGATTAAATCTATCAATTTATTTTGGAATATTCTAAGAATGAGAATACGAAAAGGAAGACGATTAAGGAGAACAAGAGAAGGAGAGATAGAAAAAGAAGAAAAGAAAACAGATGAAGAAAAATGAGAAAAAAAAATGAGAATGAGAAAGTGAAAAAAAGAAAAACGAATGAGAAAAAATAAAAAAGAATGAGGAAGAATAAGAAAAAAAAGAAGGAGAAAAAGAAGAAGAAAATCCACCCACAACCCCTACCCCCCTCCCCCCTACCCCCCTCTATAACTCCGTAACATCATACTTTCTCTAAAATGATTATGCTAATGGATCTTTTAGTTTTTAAAAAAAGGTTACATTATCTTTCCAGTTTTTTTTTTTCATTTCTTAAATCTTTTCGCTTTTTTTCTTTTTCATTTATGCTTTTTATTATGTATATATTTTTTGGAAGAAAAGGAGGAGGAGGAAGATGAAGAGGCAAAAGGGGACATAGAGGAGGATGAGGAAGAGGAGAAGGAGGGGGAGGAAAAGGAGGATGAGGATAAAAAGGAGAAATGGGAGAAGAAGGAGGAGGAGAGGGAAGAGAAGGAGGAGGAGGGGGAGGAAAAGGAGGAGGAGGAGGAGAAAGGAGAAAGGCGGAAGGATAGGAGGAGAATTGGGAGAAGGTAGAAGAGGCGGAGGAGGAGGAGGAGGAGGAAGGGGAGGAGGAGAAGAAGAAAAGGTGGAATATGAGGAGGAGGTGGAGGAAGAGGAAGAAAAAGAGGAGGCGGAGGTGGAGGAAGAGGAAGAAGAAGGGGAGGAGGAGGAGGTAGGAGAAGAGGAAGAAGAAGAGGAGGAGGAGGTGGGGGAAGATGGAGAAGAGGAGGAGGAGATGGAGGAAGAGGAAGAAGATGAA
>BOPN01000514.1:20000-22500 GCA_017312705.2 Penaeus japonicus
AGCCAGGTCTCTGGCTTTACTAAATTGTACAGATCAATTTATATATATATATATATATATATAAATATATATATTATATATACATATATATATATATATATATATATATATATATATATATATATATATACATACATATATATATATATATATATATATATATATATATATATATATATATATATATATATATATATGTATGTATATATATATATATATATATATATATATATATATATATATATGTATATATATATATATATATATATATATATATATATATATATATATATATATATATATATATATATATATATGTATATACATATATATATATATATATATATATATATATATATATTTATATGCATGAGAAAAAGAAAGAAATAGAGAGAGGCAGACAAACAGACAGACAGACAAATAATTAGAGACAGAGACAGAAAGGCAAACATACAATCAAACAGACAGACAGAGAGACCGAACATACAAGGAAAACGGAGAATAGACAGACAGACAGACAAAGCGCCCATTTCCAGCTGTAAACAATGCCCTTGGAAGTAGAACCTATTAGATTTTATGATCACAACAGCTGTTTTCCGAGCTGTTGGAGCTGCTGTGATGATCTCCTTTTGGTAGTTGTGGTTGTAGCAGGAGAAGGAAGATGGAGGAGGAAGAGGGAGAAGGTGAGGAGAAGGAAGAAGGAGGAAAAGAAGAAGAAGAATATGATGATGGAGGAGGACGAGGAGGAGGAGTAGGAGGAGGAGGAGGAGGAGGAGGAGGAGGAGGAATAGGAGGGAGAAGAGGATGAAGGTGAGGAGCATGAAGAAGAAGAAGGAAAAAATGAAGAATAATGATATGAAGAAGGGGGAGGAGGAATCGGAGGGAGAAGAGGAGGAAGGTGAGGAGCCGGAAGAAGTGGGAATAGAAGAAGAAGAATATGATGATGGAGGAGGAGGAATAGGAGGAAGGAGAGAAGGAAGGTGAGGAGCAAAGAAGGAAAAGAACAAGGGCAAAATAAGAGGAGAAGTAGGAAGAGGAGGAATGTGAGGAGGAAGAAGAGGAGTAAAAAGAGTAAAAGTAAGAAGAGAAGGAGTAAAAGAAGGTGGAGTAAAATGAGGAGGAGGACAAGAACATGGAGATAAAATTGAGATGAGAAGAAAAAGAGAGAGAGAGAGAGAGAGAGAGCAAAATAGAGGATTTCTATGAAAAAAATAATTTTCTACAGATAAACCAACGAACTATAAAATGAATAAAGGTGTTTCTTTCGACATTTCACATCACTTCAGTTCAATGTGCACGTTCACTTCAATTTTGCAAAGGAGAAAGGACTTTAGTCTTTTCATAACTGTCTAACTTTCTCTCATGAGACTTGACATTTAGTGAGACTGGAATTAAAAATTTCGAATGACATGGGGTTAAACAAAATGAGATAGTTAGTGACGTCATAATATAGGGTTAAACGGAATGAGATAGTTATTGACGTCATAATATAGACGTCATAATATAGGGTTAGACAAAATGAAATAGTTAGTGACGTCATAAAATAGGGTTTAATAAAAATTGATATAGTTAGTGACGTCATAATATAGGGTTTAATAAAAATTGATATAGTTAGTGACGTCATAATATAGGGTTTAATAAAAATTGAGATAGTTAGTGACGTCATGACAATGGGTTAAAAAAAATGAGATAGTAAGTGACGTCATAATATAGGGTTTAATAAAAAATGAGATAGTTAGTGACGTCATGACATAGGGTTTAATAAAAATTGAGATAGTTAGTGACGTCATGATATAGGGTTAAAAAAATGTGAGATAGTTCGTGACGTCAGGACATAGGGTTTAATAAAAATTGAGATAGTTAGTGACGTCATAATATAGGGTTTAATAAAAATTGAGATAGTTAGTAACGTCATGACATAGGGTTTAATAAAAAAAAATATGAGATAGTTAGTGATGTCATGACATAGGGTTTAATAAAAATTGAGATAGTTAGTGACGTCATGAGATAGGGTTAAAAAAATGTGAGATAGTTAGTGACGTCATGATATAGGGTTAAAAAAATTGAGATAGTTAGTGACGTCATGATATAGGGTTAAAAAAAATTGAGATGGTTAGTGACGTCATGACAAAGGGTTAAAACAAATATGAGATAGTTAGTGACGTCATGACATAGGGTTTAATAAAAGATGAGATAGTTAGTGACGTCATGACATTGGGTTAAAAAATGTGAGATAGTTAGTGACGTCATGATATAGGGTTAAAAAAAATTGAGAGAGTTAGTCACGTTATGAGACAGTGTTAGGAAGTTCGTGACAGTATGCGATAGATCGTAGTGTCATGTAAAAGCCCGTGACACAATACGATAGGTAGGGGAATCATATGATAGTTCATGGACGTCATGCAGTTGTTCGTCAAGTCATGAGATATTTCAAAATGCTAAAAGTGCCAAGCAAGTAACGATGCAGTGTGTCCTTACCTCCATTTATCTCCTCTTACAT
>BOPN01000514.1:27500-30000 GCA_017312705.2 Penaeus japonicus
GAGACTGATGGATGGACAAAGAGGTAGATGGATAACAAAGTGATAACAGTATAATACACGAGAAGGTTCTAGAACATTTTTAAGTGGGATATGGATTGTTAAAGTTGTTATGCATATAATATGATATGTATGTAATATATGATGTCATTTACAATAGATATAACATATGTATATAAAGATATACTTTATATGTGACATTCCATAAATGTAATATATTATGCTTGTACCATATACCATATGTCATATATATGATATACTACATATGTGATATATGATATATGGATTATACCATGTATGTGATAAGTAACATAATATACCACATATGGAATGCATCATATGAGTAAAAAAAACATCATGTAATTTCCCATTTATGTAAGATAACTCATACGTCACATATATAGGAAGACGCGTAATATAAAATCCATACGAAATAAATAACGTATGACATATACACCACAAAAAAACAACACAAGAACAAAATTGTTTACGAGACCATTTTGTTAGACAGAACAATGAACCGCGCGATGAACAATATGAAGTCTTAAAATACTTGTCAGGGTAAAAGGGGCTAAATGGGTGGGGGTGGGGGTAGGGGTGGGGGTGAGTATGAGGGTGGGGGTGAGGATGGGGGTGAGTGTGAGGGTGGGGGTGAGTGTGAATGTGGGGGTGAGGGTGGGGGTGGGGGTGGGGGTATGAAAAGAAGAGTTTCGGAGGGATTGGTTGATGGAAGAATGGAGGGGGGGTAGGGTGGGGGAGGGGAGGAGAGAGAAAGGAGGGGGAGGAGGGGTGAGGGGAGAGAGGAGGGAGGGGGAGGAGAGGAGTGAGAAGGGAGGGGGAGGAGGGGTGAGAGGGGATAAGGAGAGTTAGAAAGAAAAGGAGGGTAGAAGGGGAGGGAGGGATTAAGGGAAGGAAGTAGAAAGAGAGAGAGAGAGAGAGAGAGAGAGAGAGAGAGAGAGAGAGAGAGAGAGAGAGAGAGAGAGAGAGAGAGAAAGAGAGGGAAAGGGGGAAGGAAGAGATCCGAACAAAACAGTAAACACACGGAGCATAGCAATAACAATAACAATAATAACACTAATAATACCCACAATCATAAAAACAATAATAACAACCATACTAACAACAATAATAATAATCAAACAACCCCCCCCCCCGAAAATCACACAATCCATACAACAAACAAACAAATAAACAAGCAAAACAAAACAAAGAACCCCCTCCGAAAAACACACACAATCCAAACAACAAACAAACAAACAAACAATCAAAACAAAGCAAAGAAAACCCACACCAACCCCCCCTCCTCCCTTCCGAAAAAACACACACCATCCAACTAATAAACAAACAAACAAGCAAAACAAAGCAAAGAAAACCCACACCACCCCCCCCCCCCCCGTCCCCTCCCCTCCGAAAAAAACACACAACCCAACCAACCAACAAACAAAAAAACAAACAATCAAAACAAAGCAAAGAAAACCAACACCCCCCCCCTCCCCTCTCCTCCGAAAAAAACACACACAACCCAACCAACCAACAAACAAAACAAACAAGCAAAATAAAGCAAAAAAACAAACACACCAACCCCCCTCCCCTCCTCCCTTCCGAAAAACCACACACAACTCAACCAAACAACCAACAAACAAACAAACAAGCAAAACAAAGCAAAGAAACCCCCCCCCTCCCCTCCGAAATAAACACACACAATCCAACCAACCAACAAACAAATAAATAAAATAAAACAATCAAAACAGTTAAAGAAAACCCACACCACGCCCCCCCCCTCCCATCCTCAGGTCCAAGTAAATCACCAAGAAAGATGATGTAACCCGAAGAACCAGCCAAGACGTATAGAGCCTTGGGTAACCCCACTTGAGACTGTCTATGATATTTTTTATGAAGATTGATATTCGCCGTATCTTCCTTCTCAAAGATATACAGCTTTTTGAGAAATGCATGTTGAGGGATTGCTCTTTGCAACGGTGTCTTCGTGGGATTGTGGGATTGTGGGATTGTGGTCCGTATGGTGTATGGTGATTGGACATTCATTCATTGTTTGTATGGCGGGGGGGGGGGGGATGTCTGATTTGTGTTTTGTGATATTTATGTATGTTTAGTGTTTAGATATGTTTATTGTTTTTGATATTTTGTTGTTGTTGTGGGGAAACAGGTGGTTAGATTCTTTGATTGAAAGGAGTTAACTTATAGGTAAATTAGGTCTTATTTAATTTGATAGAGAGAGTGAGTGAGTGAGTGCGTGAATGAGTGATATATATATATATATATACATACATTCATATATATATATATATATATATATATATATATATATATATATAGAGAGAGAGAGAGAGAGAGAGAGAGAGAGAGAGAGAGAGAGAGAGAGAGAGAGAGAGAGAGAGATAGAGAGAGAGAGAGAGAGAGAGAGATCAGCATCAGCTGATCAAAGTAAACAAACTAACCTAATGATGGACAAAGAAGAAAAGCAAAGAAAGTGTTTAAAGCA
>BOPN01000514.1:52500-55000 GCA_017312705.2 Penaeus japonicus
TGAGCCATGAGCCAAGCCAGGAGGCGTGACGTCACAGCATCTCCCAGGAGGTTACGAGGACCTCTGTAGGATTTCTCATACCTGTGTGTGTACGTGTGCGTGTGTGTGTGTGTGTGTGTTTGTGTGTGTGTGTGTTTGTGTGTGTGTCTGTGTGTTTGTGTTTGTGTGTGTGTATGTGTGTGTGTATGTGTGTTTGTTTGTGTGTTTGTGTTTGTGTGTGTGTTTGTTGTGTGTGTTTGTGTGCGTGTTTGTTTGTGTGTGTGTATGTGTGTGTGTTTGTGTGTGTGTGTGTCAGTGTCTGTGTGTGTGTGTGTGTGTGTGTGTACATGCATAGTTGCTATATCCATATTTCAACAAAGGAGCTTGAAACAGTAGATTGTTCTCACAGTCGGAGCTACCATCCGCTGCTATCGTCCCAAAAGCAACACAAGGGTGATAGTTCATGTCTAATACATGAAATCTCGCCCTTATGAAATAAGACACAGCCCAGTATTAAGTCAGAGAAACATGAGCGCCGTGATGTTTCGTGTCAGATGTTGAAGAAATGTCCGTGATATCATGTCCCCTTTAGCCACGGTCTCAAATTTTAAAAGCGTGGGAATTTACGTCAATGTTACGTCAACGGTGTAGGAAGAGCGACAGAGTATTGACGAGCGCCAAAAATGTCAAAATCGTAAAATACCATAAATTATCAATATCATAAAATCTCATAAATTGTCTATATCATAAAATATCATAAATTATCAAGATCATAAAATGCATAGACAAGTAATAGTAAGGACGTTATGGTTAAAATGAGGCAAAAATACATAGACGAATAATAGAAGACACGATAAACTATTGAAATTTGTTAAAAAAAATCACCCTCCTAGTTATACATAGACAGACAATAATAATAGCGTCTATAGCAACACATAGATGGGTAATTGTTAAAGCGATATAGTATGGAAGATTTTCAAAAGATGATCATCACAATAATGCAAATACAAGATGAAGGAAATACAATAACGTGTGAGCAGAGATGAGATAAAAGGCAGTCACAGTAATACAGAAATTATACAATACAAAAATACAATAGTAATGCAATAAAATATATCGTTTTGATTTAGACTGAACTCCTTCTCAGAGAGTAAAGTCGAGATAAATACTTGAAGTAAATTTGTACAAAATTATACGGTAGATTTACTTTGGCTTTACCGTATAAAGAGGAGTCTATTCCGAACCGAAACATTTTTAAACAATTGCAAAGTACTGTGTCTGTTTATCTTTCTTGGGAATTATTATGTTTTATGATTTTGATTCTTTTTTTTTAATATCGCTTTGTTTACAAGTTATTATTATTATTATTGTTATTATTATTATTATTACTATTATTATTATTATTATTATTATTATTTTTTTTTTTTTTTTTTTTTTTTTTTTTTTTTTTTTTTTTTTTTTTTTTTTTTTTTTTTTTTGTTCTCGCCAATATCAAACAATACGTGATGATAAAATAATGATAGTTTATCTTCATAATATTCACGCATTAGCACTCAACCTATGAACAAATATCCAGAGATCCCATCGTTCAATCCTATTATAATACAAAAAAAAAAAGTATAACTGCCCTTTTAAAATTTGTATAACAGACTTTCCACCCAAATATCATTATAAAAAGTGAATAACATTATGAATAACTTAACCTGTATTCAAATGTTTTGAAAAGGATTTTTTTTTTTTTTAAATCTGAAGCGAATTCGAAAGACTACACGTAAGCTAGCACTCTATTTGATTAACGATAATATAAAGATGATTAAAATAATGATCATTGAAATAACATAATTGATACAAATATGATATTTAAAAGTAACCAGTCTCAATTTGTTTTCTTAACTGACTTCCTTTTTTCTTTTCTTTGAATTTTCTTTATTTCTCTTAGTAGGAATATCGTTATTGAAAATATTATTATCGTTGATAACAATAGGACTAATAATGTTGCTAATGATCATAATAATAATGTTAATGATACTGATAAGAGTAAGAGTAATACAGATGATGGTAATGATGATAATGATGACGAAAATAATTATGATAATAATAGAAATATTTAATAGTGAAAATGATAATAAAGTAATAATGACAATGATGATAATAATGATTATAATAATGATTTTTATTATTATAACCATTATTATTATTATTACTACTACTATTATTATAGCAATAATGATAACGGTAATAATAATAATAGTGACAATATTGACAATAATGAATATAATAACAACGATAGTGTTTTTTTTTGTTTTGTTTTTTTTTTTTTATTCAAAAATTCAAGGTAGGTAGGCTTGTGGATATTATTTGGTGATTAAGGGCTTGTGAAATTATTCGTGTGTGACTATTATTGCGTAACTGAGGATGATGATGATAATACCAATAATTATAATATTTGAATAATGACAATAATGGTTATGAAGATGATAAAGATAATAATAATACTGGTACTAATAACGTCGATGATAAA
>BOPN01000514.1:67500-75000 GCA_017312705.2 Penaeus japonicus
TTGATAATCATGATGATATTGAAGACAACAATAACAATAATGATCATAATGATCATTAAAGATAATGATTTTGATAACGATCATGGTAATGATATGAAAATCACCAGCATTACAAATATGATCAATAATGATTATGCAAATGACAGCGATTATATATTCATACAAAGTTTTCAAAATATACAACCCAGCAAGGGCGCACCTGGATATTTAAAAATATATGAAATATGTGTTGCTCGGATAGGCTTTGCTTTTAGTGAATGTAAATGAAATAATGATTACAGTTAACTGAAAGAAATAATGTTGTTTACGATCAGCAGCAGCCTGTACCAAGGGAAGAGGAGGGAGAAAGAGGGAGAGAGAGAGAGAAAGAGGGAGAGAGAGAGAGAGAGAGAGAGAGAGAGAGAGAGAGAGAGAGAGAGAGAGAGAGAGAGAGAGAGAGAGAGAGAGAGATAAAGAAAAAAAAAGAAAGAGAGAGAGGGGGATGAAACAGAAAGATTGAGACAGAGAGTCAGAGAGGAAAATAAGAGCAAAAGAAATAGAACGAGATAAAAAAAAAAGCCAATTGAAATAAAATCCACCTTCTGACATCCCAACAGCCCCAAAAGATGGATGACCATCTCTCACCTGCAGACGCCGGATGTCTCGACGTGTCACCCGGATGCGGAACGGTTGACAAGTCGACACCAGCCTAACTGACACCTCTGACAGTATAGCCACATCTTAAGAAAAAAAAGGCCAACTAGGGATTTCACACCAGCCTGGTAACACGAGTTAAGAAGTCGGTCAGATCTTTTTGATGTCAAAGGAGCCGACACGGATGTCAACAGGAAGTCTCAAGGGAGGGTCAAAAGCGTGTTTGGAAGAGGGGGGGGGGAGAGGTATAGGGTCACGAGAGAGAGAGATGATATGTATCTTTTAGTCATGCCAGGTTTTTTGTAGTATTTCTAAGGTCAAGGGTAGTACATAGGGTCACTCGGGTCATAAGAGATGCAAAAAACTGATCAGAGGTCGAAAAAGGTCATGCTGGCCGCCTGTGGAGAGGTCAGAGTGTGGCAAATAAGGATACTGGAAACTCATTATCATTCAAATAAATAATAACAAGCAAACAAACAAAAAAAACATTCATTTATCGTCTCGATCTGAAATATACATTAATTTAAAAGCAATTAGTGGAACCCATTTAGATGTCCATGTCAATTAGATATACAGCGTCAATTAATAAGATGGAGTCCGTGGTCCAAATAGCCGGGGTCCACTGATAAGATATTTGGTATCCATTAATAAGAGCACTTAGGGTCCATCCACAATACCTTTGAGGCCTATTTACAAAACATTTGGAATTCCTTCATAAAACATATGGGGTCCCTTGATTATATATTTGGGGTCGTTTACCTTGCAGGGAATAGCCTCACGTGTCAGTTCAACGCATGACTTGGGGTCACTGGGGTCCATGTACGGCTCTGGCAGAAGGAAGGATGGGGTACATGACAAAATTTTCCTGATCTTTAATTTTCGTGATATACCACAACCATAGTAACAACTCTAATTATGATATTTCCCTCGCTTTGATGCAGCTTCGTATTCAATTATAATTAGCTTTTTAACATCACAGAAACTCATTAGCACATCTTGTTGACACGAAAAAAAGAAAAGAAATAAATAATTAAAAAAGGAGTTGGCTTTTCCTACCCGGCAGCGTTACCACTCTTGTAGTAATTTGATCCTCAGGTAAATATTTGTAGAGTTCCGGCTGGCCTTCCCCTTGCGACTTGGTAACAGTGGCGCACCCTTTGACACCCTGAGATGCGGATTCAGTTGATGATAATCATATATATTTATATACATACATATACACATATGCACACGCACACACGCACACACACATGTATTCATCGCATATAGGCCTACATATGTTAAGGTATATATAGATACAATGACAGATAAAAATGCTATTGAGAAAAAATATACATTTAAATCTTAAGAAAATAGAAATGTTTACTATTTACTTACGGTAGCTTATAGGGGAAAACTCTACGGACTAAAAACGCACGTTTAACTATATAATAAAATATAAAAGATATTGAGACAAAGATATGCATTTAAATCTTGAGAAAGTAGAAGCGTTTACTATTCAATTATGGTAGTTTTCGAGAAAACTCTACGGATCAAAAACGCCAGTTTAACTATATATATATCCCCCTTCCCTGTCAGCTATCAGATAATCCTCATCACCAACGTGTTAACCTGTCAACTTGTCAATTTCTCAATTTCTTCATTTCTCTCTCCCACTCAATCTCTCTCTCTCTCTCTCTCTCTCTCTCTCTCTCCTATTTGTTTATAGGGAAACATCCTCACTTACAAGCACTGCTTATATCTGGTTTCCATATGTTTATTGTTCATGTGTACAATAAAAAGGGGAGAAAAGACAGTCTGTTGATATTTGCTTCATAATTTGTGTGAGATCTTTTATTTATTTATCCTTCTTCTTCCATTTCTCTTTCTCTATTTTTTTAAATTTTCATTTCCGTTTATTTTCCTTCTTTGATTTATTCACGTTTTGTTGTTATTGTTGTTTTGCTTTCTTTTATCTTTGTTATTTTTCGTTTCTCTCATTTTTCTGTCATTTATTGTCTTTTTAATTTATATTTTTAGACAATCTTTTCTTTCCTCCTCTTCCCCTTCTTCCGGCTTCACCTATTTATTTCTTAATCTTCCTCCTCTGCCTTCTCTCATTTATCCACTTTATGCTCCATTTTTTTCTCCTTATCCGATTTCCCCCCTCTTCTCCTATGTCCCCCAATTTTTTTTCTCTTCTTTTTATTGATCTTCCTCTTCCTCTTCTATTCTTTTTTCCTACTCCTTCCCCTCCTCCTCCTCTGCATTCTCTTATTTCTCCTATTTCTCTTTCCTTCCTTTTCCTCCTCAGTCTCTTCCTCTTCTTTTTTTCCCTTTTCCTCCTCAATCTTCTCCTATTTCCCTTATTCTCTCACGCCTACCCCGACCCCACTTCCTCCTACCCCTCTTCCTCCTCCACCTCTTCCTCCTCCTCCTCCTCCTCCTCCTCCTCCCATTAAGATCTTCCTCTCTCACACCTGCATCTTCCACGCCGAATGCTCTCGACTTCACGCGAAATTAAACACCAAAGAAGCCCTCTGTGGTCGCTTAATGTATGAGAGGGTGTTGTGGCCGTGAAGGGGGGGGGGCTGGGGAGTCGAGGGGAAGGGCTAGTGGGAGATGAAGAGAGGGATGAGGAGGAGGGAGAGAGGAGAAAGAGGGAGAAAAGGAGGGATGGGGAGATATGAAGAGGGGGAAATAAAGGGAGATGAAGAGAGAGAGAGAGAGTGAGGGGGATAGGGAGAGGAAAAGAGGGTTAGATGCAGAGAGAGAGAGAGAGAGAGACTGGGAGATTGAGAGAAAAAGAAGGGAAGATGAAAGAGAGGTAGAAAGCAGAAGATAGAAAGAGGAAGGGGGAAGAGAAGACAGAAAATAGAGAAACGGAGCGAGATGGGGAGGATGGGATAAAGAGTGAGAGAGACAGGAGGATAAGAGGAGAGACAGACAGGTTTATAGTGAAGGGGGGGGGGGAGTGAGATAGTCTGAAGGGGAGAAAGGGAGAAGGGCGAAGGAGCTGAGGGAGAGAATGATATGGGAGAGGAGGAGAGTGGAAGAAAGAGGTTGAAACAGGGGGTGTGGAGAGGGAAAGAAAAGGTCGAAGTTAGGGAGAAGCAGAGGAGTGAGAGAAAGGAAGGAGATAGGATGACAAGGGCCGATAATGAAATAAGGAAGATTAGGAAAAGCGAGGAAAGAAGAAGAGGAAGAAGAGAGAGAGAGAGAGAGAGGATAATAAGAAAATAAGAAATGAGATAAGTAGGAAGAAGGGAAAAAGAAAATGATACGGGAAAAAGAAAATGATACATGAAGAAGGGGATTGTGGGAAAGGGGAGGAAGAGTGGGAAAAAGGAGGAAGCCCGGGAAAAGGGAGTGGGGGAAAGACTAGGACAGGAGGAGGGGAGAAAGTATAAGGATTGGAAAAAGAGAGGGAGAGGGAGACAGAAAGAGGGGAAAGGTCTGATAATCCTTAACGTCTTACCAGTTGGAAGGAGAAGAACGATAGCATGATGGAATGAGTCGCTTCGGGGGCTTGTGTCTTTGTCTTTCATCTGCATCATGCATTTGTATATTCATGACTCTTCCTAAGCGATATTACTGCAATTTGCACGATATGCAAACCCATGTCGTATTTTCCATATGGAAAATTAACTTATTATTAGTTTCTCCTACTTAAAAAAGAAAAAAAAAATAATGGATAAGTAAAGTAAAATAGAATAGGCATATATTTTTCTTTCTTTCTTTTTCTTTCGGGATTTTATTTTTCCTCTATGCTATTTTGAGGTTTGTATTTTCATTCTTACATGATAAATTCGTTCGCTTTTAAAGAGATTATGAAGTGAATTGCGCGTCAAAAATGCAGAGCTAATTTGGCTAAGAGGTTTTATTCTCACCGCGCATCGCCCGTCTATCTTTACCTGTCAGAGATATTCTTATATATTTTTTTCTGATACTTTTTTCGATCAGTGAGGGATTTTCATCCACTTTCATTTTTTTTCTACACCAATTAGAAATTTCTTTACATTTTTTTTTTCTTTTTTCTCTGCACTAATCGGGGAGCTGCTAACATTCCTTCCCACCAATCAGAGGTCGTCTTACACTCTCCTTTCTCCGCCAATAAGGTATCTCCTTACACTTCTCTTTGTGCCAATCAGAGGTCTCCTTACTCTCCCATCTCCACCAATCAGGGATCTCCTTATATTTCCTTTTTTTCGAACACTTTTCTTTCTTCGCCTTTCAGGAATATCCTTACTCATTACGCTTTCTTTTCTTTTTTTCTTTTTTATTCATAAATCAGGATTTTCCTTACATTTTCTTTCGCCAGTCGAGGATCTCTGTTACCGCAGTATTTTGACACTATGCTATTGAGTGTAAGTGTAAGTGTGAGTGTGTGAGTGTGTGAGTGTGAGTGTGTGTGTGTTTGTGTTTGTGTGTGAGTGTGTGTGTGTGTGTGTGTGTGTGTGTGTGTGTGTGTGTGTGTGTGTGTGTGTGTGTGTGTGTGTGTGTGTGTGTGTGTGTGTGTGTGTCCGTGAATGTGTGTGCGTGTGTGCTCCAATTGAAGTTCTAGAAAAAAAGAGAAGTAATTGGAGACTCAGCATTTACTTCCACAACGATCATCATCAAAACATTAGAAGGACTACCGCACCTAAAAAAAAAAAAAAAAAAATATATATATATATATATATATATATATATATATATATATATAGAGAGAGAGAGAGAGAGAGAGAGAGAGAGAGAGAGAGAGAGAGAGAGAGAGAGAGAGAGAGAGAGAGAGAGAGAGAGAGAGAGATAGACCGATAGATAGAGAGAGAGATAGAGAGATAGATAATGAAAATATACAAAAAAAATAAAATAAAAATGAAAAAAAAGCACAGGTACACCACAGATTTTCAGATACCTTTTCTGATGACCAATAAGCAACTATAAGCAGGCCTATAACAACTTGCAGCATATAAGCCTAAAATCCCGCAGGTAATTTCCTCACGCGATAGCTCCCCGCAGACGAGAGGCGGAATTACTGATTTTTCGCTACATAATCCGTAAAAGGAACTTAGTTACGGCTTCAATTACAGTTACTTATAGCTCCCTGCGGTATATACATATATATGTATATATATGTATATATATATATATATATATATATATATATATATATATATATATAGATAGATAGATAGATAGATAGATAGATAGATAGATAGATAGATAGATAGATAGATAGATAGATAGATAGATGATACATATATACGTATAACTACACACATATATATGCATATATATGCATATGTAGATATGTATCTATGTGTATATATTATCATGTAATAGACAAATAGACAGATAAAGAGAGAGGAAGAGTGGATATATAACTGAAAATATTAAACAAAGGTTTTCATAAGTGACCCTATCTGACCCAAAACCCATCCGGATATTGCTCTTTTATGATAATAATGATAAGGATATTGCTAACTCGTTGTAGACAGGAATATATTTACTAGTATGTGGCCCGGACGGGTACTAAGGGCCAGTTGCACGCCACTTCAGGCAGGTTTCATTTCAGAGCGAGCGTCTTTCTGTCATTGACTCGCAATAATGTTAGAGCCATTTTGTGGGTATCTGAAAGGCTCTGTCGATATTGCATTACCTTGGCACTGTAGTGTTGAGTCCATATCTACGCACAATATGATAGTATTACAGTATTATGTGAGGGCAATTCTATATTGTTTTCGATTTTGATTATTTTCTAAACATATAAAAAAAAAATGTCTCCAACAAAAAAAAAAGAAAAAAAAGAAAAAAGGTATGAAGATAAGGTGAAGAGGAAGGCTATCTGTGTGTATGACTGCTAGTGCCGCACTCATAGCAACTGTCCTGGATGGGGTTCGTTGCAACCGTTGCACATGATCCGGGTAACTCCGTATCTTGCACCGCCGGTACTTTGGGCCGAGGAGGCATCTAGCTGCGTGGCATCGCTTCCTATAATTGGCGCTCCTTCGGTGGATGCCCCTAGATGTAATTAGTAGTGAATATGGTGATGATAGTAATTATAGTTTTAATTACCATCATTAGTCATCAAATAAAAGCATCGGCAATAGAATAATCTGGAGAGTCAGCTCGTCATTCTCCCATTTTCCATAAACCATGCCTTGGCAACCGTCGTCAAGTCAAAACTCGTCCGTCGATACAGTGTTGATATCCGTGAGATAGAAAGAGGGAGAGAGAGAGAGAGAGAGAGAGAGAGAGAGAGAGAGAGAGAGAGAGAGAGAGAGAGAGAGAAAGAGAGAGAGAGAGACTTACAGAAAGATAGAAAGAGAGAGAGAAGGTGAGATAGAGGATGTTGATGACGAATATGAATATGGAAAAAAACAGTGAGAGAGAGAGAGAAGATTAAGGATCAGGGGCACAGCAAGGAGGAGGGAGGGGGGAAGAGGGGAGAAGGGGGAGATGAGGCGAGTGCCAGACGATTAATAAATAAAATCCTGAGAGCTTAGTCTCCCAAAATCGATGCTCGATTATAGATGTACTTTACTTTGAAGATTCTCAGCGTGACGTCAGAGCGTCGAGGCATAGGCGGGGACGCACCGTGATCCATTGTCGAAGGGAAAGTAATTCATGAGACAAGGAGAGAGTGAAAGGGCGAGAGAGAGAGAAAAAAGTGAGAGAAAGAGCGGGTGGCGGGGAGTTGGGGGCGGAGAGAGAGATAGAGGAGAGAGGAAGGGAGAGAGAGAGGGGGAGAGGGGGGAGAAAAAAAGGAGAGAGAAAGTGAGGGAGGGAGAAAGAGGGAGAGGGAGAATGAGAGAGGGAGAAAGAGAAAGAGGGAGAATGAGAGAGAGAGAGAGAGAGAGAGAGAGAGAGAGAGAAGAGGGAAGAAAAAAAAGTGAGAGAGAGAGA
>BOPN01000514.1:95000-97500 GCA_017312705.2 Penaeus japonicus
CTTACCCTACCCTACCATACCCTACCCTACACTTGCCCTCTCTCTCTCTCTCTCTCTTTCTCTCTCTCTCTCTCTCTCTCTCTCTTTCTTTCATATTTCCTCTTGAAGGATAATTCCAATTTTCCAACGGCACTTCCAAAAATAGTGGTTTGGGAATTTGTATTTTTGGCAGTCTGTTACGTCACGGGCGCTATGGAGTGTGTTATTGCATATTGCATTCAACAAATATTATATAATGTTCGTTCTTTGATGGATTGAGAAAAGAATTTCCTTAGATAATGTTGATAATTCTAACAATAGTAGCAACGATGATAATGATTATCATAATGATAACAATAGTAGTGGTGATGATAATGACAATAATAATAACTAAAGATATACTAATAAAGATGATGATAACAATAATCAAAATGATAATGGTAATCATAATTATGATAATGATAATCATACTCATAATAGTGACGGTATCAAAGATGATGGTGAGGAAAAAAATAATGATGAAATTGATAATGATAACATTAAAAGTGATGATGATAATGATAATAGTAGTGATGGTGATAACAAATAAAATTAATAATGATAATAACAAAGATAAAGATAATAAGAATAGTAATGGTAATAGTAGTAGTGATAATGATAATGATAATAATAATGATGATGACGATGATGATAATATAAGAAATAATAATATTAACATTGGTAAAAATGAAAATGATAATAACAGTAATGCTTGTGATAATCAAGATAATGATGATGATTATGTTAATAATGATAATTATGATTATAAAGACGATAACGATAATAGTAATAATTATAATGACAGTGATGATAACAACAAAAATTAATGATAATCATGAGAATGACAAAAATCATAATAATGATAATGATAGTAACATCTACGTAATATCCATAATAATAAAACAAATCATAAAATGATAATCAAAGTTGTAGATGGCCCAAACAAATGCTCTAGCATCTGCATCGGAATTATGCAATCAAAAAAGAAAAAAACAATTTCCTTTCAACCAACTAGCCTATATATATCTCCTACCCAAAATCTCAAAATTCCAAACCCCCCCCCAAAAAAAAAAAAATAATAATAATAATAATAATAATAATAATAAAATAATAATAATAATAATAAATAATAATAATAATAAAATAATAATAATAATAATAAATAAAAATAATAAATAAATAATGATATATATATAGATAGATAGACAGATAGATTTTTAAAAATGAAATAAAAATAAAAGTTCAAAGTCATAATGAAAAACAAAAAAAAATCCAAAATCTGAACAAAGTGAACCAACAAGAACAACAGCCTTGCCAATGCAGAACAGGAACGTAATTCCAGTGACTTGAACAGTGAACATTAATTCATGAACGAGGAGTAGGCCCTGTGTCTGACACATCAAACGGATTCCGGCTTGTGTATGTGGGGGAGGGTTGGAGAGGGAAAGGGAGAGGGAGAGGGAAAGAGAGAGAGGGGAGGGTGTGAGAGACATCGAGAAAGGGAGAGGGGAGAGGGGAGCGAAAAGCGTGGGAGAGAGGAGAGAGGGAGAGGGATTGGGAAAGAGAGAGAGGGGAGGGTGTGAGAGACATGGAGAAAGGGAGAGGGGAGAGGGGAGCGAAAAGCGTGGGAGAGGAGAGAGGGGAGAGTGTGAGTGACACAGAGAGAGGGAGAGGGGAGGGAGCGAGAGATAGAGGAAGAGGGGAAAGAGGAGCAGAGGGGAAGAGCATGGGAAAGAGGGGGGAGGGGAGGGTGTGGGGGAGGGAGAGGAAAGGAGAGAGGGGAGGGTGTGAGAGACACAGAGAAAGGGAGAGGGAGAGGGGAGAGTGTGAGTGACACAGAGAGAGGGAGAGGGGAGGGAGTGAGAGAGAGAGGAAGAGGGGAGAGAAGAGCAGAGGGAAAGAGCATGGGAAAGAGGCGAGGGAGACAGAGAGAAAGAGAGAATGAAAAAGGAAAACACTTGAAAGGTGTAGTGTATAACAATAACATATGAAAAGCAAGAAGAGAAAAGAAAGGAAACAGAGAGAAATAAATGTAGGGCACAATTGATAACAACAAAGGAAATAAGTAAGATAATAATGAAATAACGAATGTAGGAGAGAAAAAATATGAAAAGAAAAAAAAAGAGAAAGTAAAAAAAAACTGATAACTGTGAAGATAATATTTCAACAAAGTGTGTGTTTGTGTGTGTGTGTGTGTGTGTTAGTGTGTGTGTGTGTGTTAGTGTGTGTGTGTGTATGTGTGTGTGAATATATATATATAATAACGATGAAAATGCAATAGAAGACGAAACATCCAATAAGAGGGAAATGGTACTGACCTCGAATGACCTAACATAATTAATCCAAACCTTGACCTTATTGAGAAAGGGGATTCGTGTCTTAATCGAATTTCAGTTTATCTTCAGGGAGTGCGGGAGCGGGAGGGGGAGGGGGGAGGTAAAGGAGAAGAGAGTGGGATTAGGGGAGCAGGGGAGTGAGGGGG
>BOPN01000514.1:120000-122500 GCA_017312705.2 Penaeus japonicus
TGTTATTGACGAGTTTCGAATTATTTCGTCCTCGGAATAACATATTACAAAAAGCTTGTAAGAACATATATGTTAGCCAAGACCTGACCAATCATCTGATACCCATGACGTGTCGCTCGTTATCCGCATAATAGACGTTGCCGCGACCTCGGATAATTTATAGCTGCCCGACGCGGTGTTCATATCCTCCTCCGTCGCGATGTATGCAGTTCCTATCAAGTTCCTTTTCAATTTGTTTAATCCTTCATGGATTACTTTGGCTCGCATCCAGCCCGGTAGGTGTCTCGCTTCATCTACGTGTACCACCATGGCGTTGGGAGTTCTGTGGGGGTTTCTGGTGCGGAAGCCTCGTCCTGTTTCGCTATATTACGCTTTATTATCTATTCTGCTGCATGGTATGCGGTCTAAGGCGCTGTCAGATTTTTTTATTGGGTGGCTCTCTGTCTCTTTACTAGATGACCTATCTAGATTTTGATATACGATTTATATAGTTAACGGTAAAACATAATGGAAACAAGTCAGTTGATGTCATAATCATGATTACTATCGATAATGATGCTAAGATTATCAGTACTAATTTTCATTCTTATCATCATAAATGCTACCATCATTTTCATCACTACTACAAATGTTGATATTACTCCAACCGCTACTATTACTACTCCTACTACCACTCCAACCATGGCTATTACTCCTCGTCCATCTACTACAACCGTCTCTATAACTGCCATTACTAAAATAACGACAATAATTCTCCTTTGCTGAACACATTTCCCTCTAACTGATACGCAGTTAAGCGCATATACATTTTTCGAATTGACTTGCAGTCTCGCAGAATTGTTCTTTTCAATTTGCTTGTATGCTTGTGTGACTTTATTTTCCTTTTATTATTTGCAGTTACAAAGGATCCCCTATACGCACTTGTGTAGACGTGTACGTATATACACAGGCAGGTACATACGCACACTACACTCATGGATATCCCTTTCTCTTCTCGAAGGGGTTTCTGTCGGTTGCTATGGCAACTCGTGGGTTCTCGTCTTCTGTGAGATTTAGCAAGGGAGAGAGAGAGAGAGAGAGATTCAGAGAGAGAGAAAGAGTGAGAGAGAGAGGGGGGAGATGGAGAGAGATAGAGAGAGAGAGGGGGGGGTGGAGAGAGAGAGAGAGAGAGAGAGAGAGAGAGAGAGAGAGAGAGAGAGAGAGAGAGAGAGAGAGAGAGAGGGGGGGGGGGGGGGGGAGAGAGAGAGAGAGAGAGAGAGAGAGAGAGAGAGAGAGAGAGAGAGAGAGAGAGAGAGAGAGAGAGAGAGAGAGGATGATATTCAGAGAGAGAGACAGAGTGAAAGACATTCAGAGAGAGACAGACAGACAGAATTACAGACAGAGACAGAGACATTCAGAGAGAGAGAGAGAAAGGATGGTATTCAGAGAGAAAGAGAGAGAGAGAGGAAGACATTCAGAGCGTGAGAGAGTGAGAGAGAGAGACATTCAGAGAAAGAGAGAAGAGAGAGAAAGAGAGAGAGAGAGACAGAGAGAAAGACATTCAGAGAGAGAGAGACATTCAGAGAGAGAGAGAGAGAGAGAGAGAGAGAGAGAGAGAGAGAGAGAGAGAGAGAGAGAGAGAGAGAGAGAGAGAGAGAGAGAGAGAGAGAGAGAGAGAGAGAGAGAGAGAGAGACCCAAGAGATTAAGAGAGCTTTGGACAAAAGGTGCACTAATTATCAGGAAACTCTGGAGGGGTTCAGACCAACTAACTGCTATTTTTACCAACTTGGAAATACCTCCTTAAGATCAGATCACAAAGTTGTAATAATTGTTAATTGAAGGTGACTAATCACGAGCTTATTTTTAATTAATTGCTAGTATAATTAAGGTATGTTGTGTTAGTTTTGTATTCGGTTACAGTAAGTTTATGGATGGGAGGGGGGGGGGGGTTCTTTGTGGTGTGTTTGTGTAATTGTGTGGGGGGGGGGATATGATATTTTTGGGGGGTATATGATGTATGTGGGAGGGGGGGGGGTTGTGTGTGTGTGTGTGTGTGTGTGTGTGTACCCAGTATGCAGATGCCCATGTGCACGCTAGCATGTACCTATATTACATCTAGGTGTACATCCATGCGTACGTACATACACAATGTGCCCTACCACACATATGTGTACACCCCCCCACACCCCCTCCTACCCCACCCCAACTCCCCAAGCGTCCTGACCGGACTACCTAAACATTCCCCTCCCCCCCCCCCATATCACGTAACCCCCAAAGATTTATTTTAGATCCATTGTTGATGAAAAACTTGATCCTCTGTTGGGGTTGGATGAGTCTGTACTTTCCTTGTGCTCTTCTTCTTGTGACATTTGTTTGTTTTGTTTGTTCTGTTTGTTTTGTTTGTTCTGTTTTGTTTGTTTTGTTTTGTTTTGTTTGTTCTGTTTTGTTTGTTTTGTTTTGTTTTGTTTGTTCTGTTTGTTTTCTTTGTTTTTTGTTTTGTTTTGTTCTGTTTGTTTTGTT
>BOPN01000514.1:145000-152500 GCA_017312705.2 Penaeus japonicus
TAAATGTTTTGCAAAATTGTGAATAGCATGATAGTACAATAAGAAAAGAAGGATGGAAAATGTGTGTATGTGTGTGTGTCTTTGACTGTGTTTGTGTGTGTCTGTATGTGTCTGTGTGTGTGTTTGGGTGTATATGTGTGTGAGTGTGTTTGCACACGTGTGTGTACTGTATAATTGCGCGCTCGCGGCAACGTCTATTACGCGGATAACGAGCGACACGTCACGGGCATCAGCTGATTGGTCAGCTCTTGGCTAACATATATGTTGTTATAAGCTTATTGTAGTATATACCTCTGATGACGGGGCAATCTGAAACATGTCAATTACATATCTTGCGTTGTAGAAATGATTCATAGTCATACCCCTTTTTTTCTTTCTTTCTTTTTCTAAATATCCAGTTTTCTTTATGAATTAACAGAGGATCTTTATGACAAAGGCAATATTATTCTTTGCATGTTTTATTGTTCGATTTCCAACCGTACGCCAGTCAGTTCATGCATTCAATATCAGATTTACGAAATGGTAACAAATTTATGACAGTTTGATGATATACTCTATCATAAAACCTCTTAAATGTCTCACCAAATATAATATTCACTCATTTCTGTAACAAATGTAATATTCTGACAAGCTGTATTTTAACGCTCTCTCTCTCTCTCTCTCTCTCTCTCTCTCTCTCTCTCTCTCTCTCTCTCTCTCTCTCTCTCTCTCTCTCTCTCTCTCTCTCTCTCTCTCTCTCTCTCTCTCTGTGTCTGTCTGTCTCTCTTTCTCTCTCTCTCTCTCTCTCTCTCTCTCTCTCTCTCTCTCTCTCTCTCTCTCTCTCTCTCTCTCTCTCTCTCTCTCTCTCTCTCTCTCTCTCTCTCTCTCTCTCTCTCTCTCTCTCTCTCTCTCTCTCTCTCTCTCTCTCTCTCTCTCTCTCTCTCTCTCTCTCTCTCTTTCTTTCTCTCTCTCTCTCTCTCTCTTTCTTTCTCTGTCTATCTTTCTCTCTATATATCTATCTATCTACCTATCTATCAATCTATCCCTCCCTCCCTCCCTCCAACCAAACCTTTCTCCCACCCATCTATCCACCCACCCACCCACCCTCCCACCCTCCCATCCATCCACCCACCTATCCTCCATCTCTCCTTCCCCTCCCCCTCCCCCCCAAGCAATCTGTCCCACTCACCCCCGTTCCCTTCTTCTGCCCTTCAGGTCCCCGTCGGCAACGCCCTCATCGCCTCGAGCGTGTACATCGTCGTCGGGCTGAGCATCGACCGCTTCGTGGCCGTCTGTTACCCTCGCAAGTACCGCAACCTCCACAGCCACTACGTCGCCTCCGTCAGGATAGCTTTGTCCTTCATCATAGCCTTCATTATGTACATTCCCATGGCGTTCTACAAGGTGGTTGTGCCTGTAGGTGGTGGAGGAGGAAGCGGAGGAGGAGGAGGAGGAGGAGGTGGTGGTGTTGAAGGAGGCGATGGGCAGCCCTTGAAGTATGTCATCGAGGAGAACACGAAGGTGGTCTCGACCCAGTGGTTTATGGTCTACGAGTACCTGCTGGAGATCTGCGTCAGGTGAGACCACTTCTTGGACTCTTGGTCTTGCTTAGAGTGTCTGTATTTCTTTCTCTTTTCTCTCTCTCTCTTTTACTCTCTCTCTCTCTCTCTCATTTTCTCTCTTTCTTTCTCTATATGTCTCTCTTTCTCCTTTCTTTCTCTCTGTCTCTCTCTTTGTCTGTCAGTCTGTCATTCTCTTCCTCTCACTCTCTCTCGCTCTCTCTAATTCTGTATCTCTCTCTATATCTCCCTCTCTCTCTCTCTCTCTCTCTCTCTCTCTCTCTCTCTCTCTCTCTCACTCTCTCTCCCTCTCTCTTTCTCTCTCTCTCTCTCTCTCTCTCTCTCTCTCTCTCTCTCTCTCTCTCTCTATCCAGCTATCTATCTGTAAGCTCGGGTCTTTTCCCCCCGTTATAAAATGGTCATTATTGCCCAAAGTCTGTCGTTAGGTCTTCGGCCCTTTCTTTAGGATTGCGTAATTGCTGTTGTTAGTTTCCGTTGGGCCACGTCAAGAAAGGGAGAATGTTTATTAGTGGCAGTAAGTGATATAAGTTTGGGTAATATATTTTTTTGTTTAATTGTTTGGGTGTTTAAAGATAGCGACTGCGTTTATGTTTATGGCTATGATTATAGGGATGATAATGTTGATATGAATTATGATGCGTATTGTATAGTGGGGATATAAATGGTCATTTCAAATGATGACGATTATGGTGATATTCGCAATGATGGTACTGATAGTGACGATGGAATTATGGGTAATATGGAAATAGCCAAAAAGCGAATCATCTGCAATAACAAACTCGTTATCTAATCTTTTGATCTCCCCCCCCACCCCACCCTAACCTCACTTGCCTCCTACACCTAACCCCCGTCCCTCCTAACCCCTATCTTCCCATCCCTATTAATCGTTTCTCCTTGCATGGTTGCAATACCCTTCCCCCTCCTCCCCCCTCCCCTTTATTGCACCAACATGACACCTTATCTCCCCATCGCCCTTACGACACCTCACCCGCTCACCCCCCTCCCCTCACCTCCTCTTATTACCCCCTCCTCCCCTTCATCCATCCTCCTACCAACCACTTCTTTTCTCCTCCTCTTTTCTCCCTCTCCTCCATCCTTTTTCACTCTTCCCTTACCCACCGTTCTTCCCTCCACTCCTCCTTCCCTCCCACTACCTCATTTTTTCTCTCCCTTCCATTATATCCTTCCCATTCCCCTCCCTCTCTTCTTACCTTCTCTCCCCCTCTCCCTACCTTTAACTCCATTCGCCCTCTCCCTCTCCCTTCTTTTCTCTTTACCCCTTTCCTCCCCCCTTCCCCTCTTCTTACCCCCTCTCCTTCTCCCCTCTCCTCTCAATACCCCCTCTCCCTCTGAAAACCACACACCCCTCTCCCTCACCACACCCCCCCCTCTCCCTCACCACACCTCCCCCTTCCCCCACCACACCCCTCCCCTCACCACACCACACCCCTCCCCCACCACCCACCCCGTCTCCCCCCCAGATTCGCCCCGGCCGTGCTCCTGGCGGTGCTGAACACGTGGATCATCATCGAGTTCAAGCGCATCAGCCGCCGGCGCCGCCTGCTGAGCCAGGGCATGAGCTGCGAGGTGTCCGCCATCCCGTCGCAGTCCTTCTACGAGGCCAACAACGCCCCCGCCACCAGCATCTTCAATGCTTCTCCTACGAAGGGCGCGAAGGACAACACTTCGTCGCCTCCTGCTGCGTCCGCAAGACCTTCTGTTGGCGTCATGTCTGTCCCTCCTCTCACGGCCGTTGCTGTGCCTCCTTCGCCCGTCTCTCCTCCTCCTCTTCCTCCTCTTTCTTCTTCCGTCCTCCCTCGTCCTTCTTCGGCCACCGGTTCTCCTGCAGAGGGCGAAGGGGAGAAGACCCACGCGCTCGCCTCCACCACCTCGCCCTCCATCCTGAACGGCAGGACCTCCTCGGCCTCCAACGGCTACACCGAGGGAGGGACCAGGATCTCCTTCACCGCCGACAGCGCCGCCAACACCAGGAACTCGTCGAGCAAGTCCTTCGGGAGACAAGGCGCCAAGGAGGAAGGCAAGGAGAAGATCGGCCTCGCCATGATCAACGTGTCAGGTGAGGGGCGGGGCTTCCTTGGCTAGTTAGGGCTAGTTACTATTCTTATGGGCTAGTTAGGGCTAGTTACTATTCTTATGGGCTAGTTAGGGCTAGTTACTATTCTTATGGGCTAGTTTGGGTTATTTTTTACGTGTAGATTTTAACGGTATTGATGTTCCGGGGGATTTTTACTTAGTGTGCGTGTGTTTGCGTGTAGCACACATTTATAGATATTTATTGTAGATAGTAGCATAGATATAGGCGAGAGAGAGAGAGGGGGGGTGACAATGAGAGAAACATTAAAAGAGATAAATTGATGGAGAGAGAAGGAGAGAGAGAGAGAAAGAGAGAGAGAGAGAGAGAGAGAGAGAGAGAGAGAGAGAGAGAGAGAGAGAGAGAGAGAGAGAGAGAGACATTAAAAGAGATATAGGCGAGAGAGAGAGAGGGGGGTGACAATGAGAAAAATATTAAAAGAGATAAATTGATGGAGAGAGAGAGAGAGAAATCAAAAGAGATATATAAATGGAGAGAGAGAGAGAATGAGAGAGACAATAAAAGAGATAGATAGATAGATCGAGAGAGGGAGAGAGAGAGAGAGACGAGAATAGATAGAAATACATTAATAGAGAAAGAAAACAATTTAGGCTGAAAAGAGTAAATAAATGAATAAATGAATGAATAATCATCTAAGGACGGATGATGAGAAGATAATGATGATGATGAGGAAACAACGTAGATGAGAGAAACAGTTGCAATCTATCATATCTATTTGACAAACAACCTCTTGAAAGACCCCCAACCAGCGCAAAGTGTCAGAACCATATCCCTGTAAATCACACTTGAGAACTTATGAGGAGTTATGAAGATTTGGGTATCAATTTTATTGGGTGCTGTTAAGGAGAGATGTCCTCGTCATGTTATTCTCTCTTGGTTTATCTCTTTCTCTCTCTCTCTTTCTAGAGATTTGTTTCTTTATCTATCTTTCTAGAGATCTATGTCTCTCTCTTTCTCTTTTCTCTCTCTCTCTCTTTCTCTTCTCTCTCTCTCTCTCTCTCTCTCTCTCTCTCTCTCTCTCTCTCTCTCTCTCTCTCTCTCTCTGTCTCTGTCTCTCTCTCCCCCTTTCTCTCTCACTTTACACCTCCCACCTCTTCCCCATCCACTTATCCACCCTCCTTCCCTCTCTCCCACCCTCTCTTCCCTTCCGTTCACCCACCCTCGCTCCCGCTCTCCTACCCTCTCTTCCCCCAGCCCACACACCCTCCTTCCTATCCCCTCACCCGCCCTCCATCCCTCCCTCCTTCTCTTCCATCTATCCACCCTCCTTCCCTTCCACCTTTTCTTCCTCCTTCTTTCTCTCTCACCCTCTCTGCCTCCCTCCTTCTCTCACTCTCTTCCTCCCTCCTTCCCTCCGTCTCTTCCTCCCTCCTTCTCTTCTAACCTCTCTTCCTCCTTTCTTCCATCCCTTCCACCCACCCCCTTTCCTTCTCTCCCTCCCACTCTTTCTTCCTCCCTTCTTTCCCTTCCAACCACCCACCTTCCTTCTCTCCCTCCCATCCTCTCTTCCTCCCTCCTTCCTTCCCTTCCACTCACTTTCCTTCTCTCCCTCTCTCCCTCTCTTCCTCCCTCCTTCCTTCCCTTCCACCCACCCCCCTTCCTTCTCTTTCTCCCACCCTCTCTTCCTCCCTCCTTCCTTCCCTTCCACCCACCCCCCTTCCATCTCTCCCTCCCACCCTCTCTTCCTCCCTCCTTCCTTCCCTTCCACCCACCCCCCTTCCTTCTCTCCCTCCCACCCTCTCTTCCTCCCTCCTTCCTTCCCTTCCCCCCACCCCCTTCCTTCTCTCCCTCCCACCCTCTCTTCCCCCTCCTTCCTTCCCTTCCCCCCACCCTCCTTCCTTCTCTCCCTCCCACCCTCTCTTCCTCCCTTCCTTTCCCTTCCACCCACCCACCTTCCTTCTCTCCCTTCCACCTTCCTTCCTCCCTCCTTCCTTCCCTTCCACCCACCCCCCTTCCTTCTCTCCCTCCCACCCTCTCTTCCTCCCTCCTTCCTTCCCTTCCACCCACCCCCCTTCCTTCCTCCCACCCTCTCTTCCCTCCCTCCTTCCTCTTCCCTCTCCCCCACCCTCCTTCCTCTCCTCCCACCCTCTCTTCCTCCCTCCTTCCTTCCCTTCCACCCACCCCCCTTCCTTCTCTCCCTCCCACCCTCTTCCCTCCTTCCTTCTTCCCTTCCCCCCACCCTCCTTCCTTCTCTCTCCCTCCCACCCTCTCTTCCTCCCTCCTTCCTTCCCTTCCACCCACCCCCCTTCCTTCCCTTCCACCCACCCCCCTTCCTTCTCTCCCTCCCACCCTCTCTTCCTCCCTCCTTCTTCCTTCCCCTTCCCCCACCCTCCTTCCTTCTCTCCCTCTCACCCTCTCTTCCTCCTCTCCTTCCTTCCCTTCCACCCACCCACTTTCCTTCTCTCCCTCCCACCCTCTCTTCCTTCCTTCTTTCTCTCTCTCTCTTTCTCCCTCCCCCCCTCTCTCCCTCCCACCCTCTCTTCCTCCCTCCTTCCTTCTCTTCCACCCACCCTCCTTCCTTCTCTCCCTCCCACCCTCCTTCCCTTACTCTTTCCAAAACAGCTGAGGCACGGAACATATTGGCTGCATACTTATTAGAATACCAGACTCAACACCCTTGCACGTGACAGTTTATCAAAGTGTCTTTCCTTCTGCATACATATCCAGTCTAACCTTGGCCTCCGTTTTACTTTTTTTTTTTTTTTTACTTCGAATGTGTTCCTAATTTATGGGATTAATTAGATTCTGCTTATGGTGTTTAAAGGGTATGGTTAAATTTATTGGTGAGAGAGATATTAGATTATGTTGAATAGCTTTTTTTGTCTCTTTTCCTCTCTTTCTGTATCTTTGTCCATTTATAGCTTGTTCTCCATCTATTTATATTCGTATATATCTCTCTGTCTGTTAGGATATCCCCACATTTTCTACCTAACTATTTATTTCTCTATCTGTCTTTACCTATATATCTATCTACCAATTAATCCCATCATGTCATTGACGTATAAGGAAATATGGCATATATATCTTTATAATTACGTAAAAGTTTGTCAATAAAGAATTTTTTTAAAATCTCAAATGTCATATCATATAACATCATATCTCACAAGACAGTAATTGTTAAAGAGTAAGACCTTAGGACCCAACCTCCCCGTGTATGCATTGTCTTAATAGCGAAATAAATCGAATGTCAGGTCGATATACGATAGCATGTGAATAATATTATCAAATACATATTGCCTCGTCTCCGCCATCTATATTTGAGAGAAACAGGGAGAGGAAGACGATCAAAAGAAACAAAAATATGGACTTCAAAGATGCTATACTAACATCAACAGCAATAGTCTAGTCTGTGTTGTGATGCATATCTTTCATCTATTATGATTGGCTCCCTTTGTGGTGATGCAGAATCCCAGATGACAAAGATATCCATTATATTACGTTTGAGTTGTAGAAAGGGGTACGACTGTATGTATTCTGTCTTTAATATATAATGAATATGACTCAGCTCAGTATTTTCTTTTCTCATTTTCTGTAGATAATGAAGTCTTTGATTTTTTTTTTTTTTTTTTTTTTTTTTGGGGGGGGCGAGAGATATAGCGTTTAATTCCTCTTGTGTTGCTGTTGTTTATTTATTTTTTTATGAACTTTTTTTTATGAACGTAATGCCTATTTTGCCAAAATATCTCCTTGTTTCGTTTTAAAATTATCTTGGAAAATCTTTTGGTTTTTGACAAAAAAATATAAAGCCCCGAAAACGGCTTATACTTTTTATGATAGCGTTATGATAATATTAGGCTTTAAATCTGATGATAGATAGTTCCTAGTAAG
>BOPN01000514.1:215000-217500 GCA_017312705.2 Penaeus japonicus
ACAAGAATCGAAAAACTGTCTTTAAAAAAGAAAAAAGCTCTTTAAAAACGTCATTCACATCATTCCCTTTATATGTCTTTATTCTCCTCTACTTACGCCCCCGACAACTGGTCTTTGAGGGGCGAGCCTTTGGTAACCGCGATGGCAAAAGGTTTCCTCGAAAACTCGTCTCCTACGGACATCATGTCGCACGAGGTCAGGATTGCGTAGCGGATCTGAGTGGCGTCGCCTGTGGGGAGGTCGGGCTGGGGTCATCTCAGGTCAGACAGAGAAGGGTAGTTGTTTTTTTATCTTTTTTCTTTTTGTTTTCTGTTCCTGTGAGTTGTAGGTCTGTTTTATGGGTTCAATGTTTTTTTGTGTTTTTTTTAGATTTTTTTCTGTTGTTTTTCAATGATATCTTTTTTTTTACTTAATAGCCTCTTTATTTCGTTTATTCACTTATTCATCTAAATTCCTTTTTTTTAATTTCCCGTTTTACACAACTATCGAGATCCACTAAATTAGTGTCTTGTAAATGTAAATTCTATAATACGGATTTTCAAGGATAGCCCTCTCATATTTCTAAGTTACCCAAAGTCTACAAAAAGAAAATCTTGTAAAATCGGCAATATCCTATAAAGGTCATGTTATAAAAATCCAATTATCAAGGCAAGAAAATGTAAAGAAAACTGAAGTGGGTAAATTTGTTTAAAAAAAAGCCGATAAACTGATTATGTGAATCAGAGAGAATACATACATTCTTTAGTACTTATATTCATATATAAATTGCATGTTCATATATATATATATAATACACATAAAAACACTTACTGGAAATAAACAACATCCATCTTCACTGCAATGGATGAAGTATACAAAACTACACTCTGCTTAAAGAAACATACACCTACCTGACATTATCGAAAAAGCTTTAAAGAATAGTCGTTTACTTTGCATATTTTACACTAAGTTGAACAAAATATTAATGATATATTGAGTAATTTGTGTCCTGGTTACTTATATTGAATGTCATATTTTTACTACAATATGTTCATTATCATAATCATTATTGTTATTCTTAGTCTATTTGAGTATCTAAGAGGGAAAGAGGAATAGAGGGAGAGAGAGAGAGAGAGAGAGAGAGAGAGAGAGAGAGAGAGAAAGTAACAGCCGTTATCCCTCTCCTTCTGCCACTCTCTCACCCTCCCTTCCTATCTCTCTCCACACACGTCCTTCCCCACTCCATCTCCCTCTCCCTCTCTGTTTCCCCATCCCTTGCACTCTCTCAACCTCCACCCCTCCACCCTTCTACCAACCCACCCTTTCACCCCCACTCCTATCCTTACACCCCCATTCCCTATTCCCCTCCACCCTCACTCCCTACCCCTCCACCCCCACTCCCTACCCCTCCAGCCCACTCCCTACCCCTCCATCCCCACTCCCTACTCCCAACCCACCCTGTCAAGCCCCCACTAACCCACCCTACCACCCCCACTCCCTACCTAACCTAACCCCCCACCCCACCCCACCCCACTCCCCACCCCACTCCCCACCCCCACCTTCACTCACCCAAATAAGCGAATCCTTCACTCGACGAAGTGGACTTCCTGACGCGCTTGAGAACGTCCTGGAAGTTCCCCGGCAGACCCGCCTCTTGCATGCTCTGCCACATCTTGGTGTACTTGTCGCTGACGGGGTAGTCCCACACGGCCAGCTTGGCTCGCTCGATGTCGCTCATGGAGTCGTTGAGGGACATGTCCTTCCAGATTCTAGGGGGGGAGGGGGGTGGGATAGGTGAATGGGGTGGGTTGAGGGGGATGGGGTGGGTGGTGGATGGGGGGAGGGGGGGATGGAGGGGAAGGGGGGGATGTGGTGGGTGGGTGGGGTGGAGGGGGGGATGGGGGTAGGATGGGTTGAGGGGGGTGGGTAGGGGGATGGGGGAGTGGTGGAGGGGGGGTTGAGGGGGGATGTGGTGGGTGGATGAGTGGGGGATGGGGTGAGTGGGGGGTGGAGCGGGGATGGGGGTAGGGTTGGAGGGGTAGATTGGGGGATAGAAAAAATCATTATAGAAATTGTTATAAATAATTTACTACATCAATAAGTTCAACGAAGGAGCAAAGAAAAATAAATAATATCGAATATACTTGAGAAGAAATGAGAAGAAATAACAAATGCCAATTGAAGAAACGCACACAACAACAAAAAAACAAGTAACTGAAATTAATAGATTAAAACGCAAAAAAAACATTATCAAAAAAAGGATAAAACATAAAATAAAAGGAGAGAAAATATCACAAAAAAAAGTTATAACAAACAATACGACAGATCGAAGAAACAAAAATAAAGAGAAAAATGAGAGAAAAAACAACAACAAAATCAATAAGCACAAACACACATACACGCACACATACACACACACACATACACACACACACACACACACACACACACACACACACACACACACACACACTCGAAAACCAAGAAAAAGCAACTTACTCATAGAATTTCTTTTCGATAT